>VYXH01000565.1:51942-135879 GCA_013397275.1 Burhinus bistriatus
AGGGCAACAAAGATGACTGGGGGATTGGAGCACCTCCCTTATGAGGAAAGGTTGAGAGAGCTGGGACTCTCTAGCCTGGAGAAGAGAAGGTTGAGGGGAGACCTTATTCTTGCTTATAAGTATGTAAAGGGTGGGCTGGAGGAGGATGGAGGCAGACTCTTTTCAGTGGTTCCCAGTGACAGGACGAGGGGCAACGGGCACAAGTTGGAACATAGGAAGTTCCATTCAAACATAAGGAAAAACTTCTTTACGGTGAGGGTGACCGAGCACTGGAACAGGCTGCCCAGGGAGGTTGTGGAGTCCCCTTCTCTGGAGAT
Source organism: Burhinus bistriatus (assembly GCA_013397275.1). Lineage (NCBI taxonomy): Eukaryota > Metazoa > Chordata > Aves > Charadriiformes > Burhinidae > Burhinus > Burhinus bistriatus. The sequence goes on from VYXH01000565.1 coordinate 52,260, forward strand.
TTTCAAGACCCGCCTGGATGCAGTCCTGAGTAATGTGCTGTAGGCATTCCTGCGTCAGCAGGGGAGTTGGACTAGACGATCTCTAGAGGGCCCTTCCAACTCTAACAATTCCGTGATCCATGATTCCGTGATTACCAAATCCACACATTTTCAAGCGATTTTTCTGCCTTAATGGCAAGTTCTGGTGAAAGACAATTCTATAGGAAAGAACAGGATTCAATGAAGCATATTGTGATCAAACTAAATGAAGTATGAAACATAAAATTTCCCTGCATTGATTTTACTACATCTTGCAATAATCATTTCAGCCTCCTTGATTGACTCTTAAAATGACAGCAAACATTTTTTAGAGTGGCATGTCTATACCATCAAATGTGTTCTGGCACAAAGTACCTGTTACGAAGTATCCTTTACAAAGTGACATTAAACCCCCATAAAAAAAGACCAGATAAGACACATTCAGGTTCTGTCTGGATGATAGAAAATAGCAACAAACAAAGCCCTACATAGAATGAGGAATTCTGAGGAAATTACATTGTTTTGTAAAGATAAGAGGAAGAATCTGCTATTGTAACTTGGCTTGACAGTTACCTGACTACCAAATCGGCCTCTCTGTCAGATGTGCATGAGGCCCTGGTACTCACTCTAGGCAATATTCTTATAAGCATTAAGAAATAGCATTAATTTATTTCTATATAAGACTTAGGGCCATGAACAGCTCATTATTTACCAAGTAATTAAATATCAAAACAGTCACGGTGAGTTAGTTAACTATAACCGTATGTGCTCTACAGATGGAAGAAACAGGTAGAGAAACCCAAGCACACTTTTTCACATGATGGCAGCATCGGAGAATGGTGAGCTTAGTTTCGATACTCCCGAAACTTAAAGAATTGTAGCAAAAACAATTTGAAAGTTTTGCCTTTTTTCCCAACTGCTTTAAGTGCTTTGGATGCCAAAACCAAATGAGCATGGCGCTTCTTTGTTTAGCTGCAAAAGCAACCTCATTCACTCCTACACACAAGCAATCAGGCAAGTCAAGTTTCAACAGCAATCTTTCAGTAAGAGTTCCTGAGTCACTCTCACAATAAACAGTTTCCATTCTGGGGTTTGAAAGGATAGCCAGTAACTTCTGAAAAAGCTTTTTGAGAAAGCAAAATTTTTTGGGATTTAAAAAACGAAACAAACAAAAAAATTCCTGATACTGCAGCAAGCTTTCAATCCTAAAAGTCCATCTCATTTAAAAACAAACTGTAAGACCATATGAAATAAATATTCAACCACTGAAAATGATACAAATCTACGAAACATTTCTGCTAGTCAACTCAACTTTCTTGCTGCTTTGCTAGCACATGTGTTGATCCCATTAAAGTATACCGAGGGTTGTAATGTAAGCACTTAAGCACTGAGTCAGACTACAGGTTCCTCTGTTCTGTCCCCAACAGTGGCAAACTGTGGGGACATAGAATTATTTGACACGGTGGCTGCAGAACAGGGTGAGTATGCAATGATATTTCTCTAAAACAGGTCTCCCAACTGCCAGGGAATTGCAGGACAAGGAGTTTTTGAGCCAGAAGATACTAGCTTGCTCTGAATAGATTTTTATTTGTTTGTGTACACCATTTTTGACTCATGTAAACTTTCATCATGTACTTGTGGCAGAGTTTCCCTGTTCGAGCATACTCTTTTCTTTCTCCTGAGCCTGGCACCTCCTAATTTCAGTTGACATGCCCTACTTCTTGTCTGAAAAGAGACAACAAACACCATTCCCAAGAGGTCTTCTCTATGCGATGCATGATTTAGAGACCTCTATTGTGTGTCTCACCCACCCTTTCTCCTGGCTGAAGCATCTTGGTGTGTATCACCAGTCCTTGTACAGAAGCCTTTCCATACACTTGAACATCAATTTCAGCTTTCTCTGACACTTTCATTATACTATGCTCTTTTTGAAATGGCAAGCAACAGAGGTACATGAAGTGTTCAAAATGCAAGTACACCACTGATTTACAAAAGAGCTTAATAATGGTCTCAGGGTTTTTTGTTTGTTTGTTCATTTCCTGATAAATCCTAGCACTTGAGAGTCTTATGAGGAATTTTTTGAGAATTGAGCTAGTTTTCCCAACACGTCTGAATCAGTTAATTCATCTTACTGGGTTAATGATTTCAACAACAAAAATGTCATCCTCCTGAACCTCCTATGGCAACATGGCATCTATTCTCTGCCTGCACTGCCAAGAACAAATGTGGTGTTGGGTTTATTAATGTTACCTGAAGCAATCTGTTGGCCTCACTGCCTTCAGCAAGTGGGCATGCCAAATTCACAGAGAAATAATTGTTTTAATGTCTTTGTCTTGTTTCAGTAACTGCCCCCTTAAAATCTGAGGAAAAAAATTAACTCACTTACTAGCTGATCACTAGCTGCATACTAAAAAAAAAAGGGGAGGGGGGGAGATAAATTCCTACTGTTCTTTCTCAACCTTTTCAGTAAGATATTCTTTACCTTCACCAATACATAAGCAAACAACAAACTTTATTAAACCTTTTTTATATGTGGGCCATTTAATTTTCTTTTAAACTCCTCAAATGACTTCACCCCACCTGCACCCTTTCCAAGGCATTAAGACAAATTAAAGAGGGAGGGACACATTTTCTAGGAGACAGTTTAATATATTCTCATCTTTGCCCTGTGCAAGACTTTTACCACCTTCTTATACAATTACTCTTGAGGATAAGACAGGAGCAGAAAGAGGGGTTGGGTTTTTTTGTCTCTAGAAACAGCACTGCAAACTTTTCATCAGTTTGGCCAGAGAGGCTGGTGTCTATCTGCCAGTATGTAGGACTACATTTCAAATATGATAATTAATTGCCAGAATTACAACCACACTGACATAAAAGGTACAGCCAGATGCTACATTAAAATTTATACACAGGATCACATTCACTGTTGTCTGCTGCCCAGATTTTTGCAAAGGGTTTAGGAGGACTACCCACTCTGGTGACTGCCCAATGCCACCACCTCGGAGCTTCCTCATGAAACTTTGGAGCACAGACAGAATTCTGCAGAGACATAGAAACACATGGAATAGGCCAAAATGACCTTAATACAGGAACAAATTGTTGGCAGTTCAAGACAATGACTGAGCGGCTTTTTATGCCAATTAAGCATTTCTCAGGTTGATTAAGGCTGCATTTGTAGACAATTCATAAAGAATGAATAAATTAATAAAAATCACTTGCTGGACTTTGGTCTGGGGTAATCACTGTGTGTCTGGAGAGACAACTGTAGTAGAATCATGAAATCTTATGGAATATTGTATGTTAAGCATCTTCAACATTTTAAAACTCGAAATATTCTTAAACCCATGTGTGGAATCAGACCCACACTGAAGTCACTCTTCTGCCTTTCTCAGGCCTTTAAATATGGCCTGGCAATTGAGAGAAAACAGTTTCAATTAGAGCAATTTTTATAGGCAAGTTATAAATCCCTGAAACCAGGGGTTTATAATAGCAACACTGACATAACTGTAATACAGCTTCACTGTAATAAATCGGTCGCTTGTCCTGTAAGTCACATGGTCTATAAATCAGAAATTTGGAATGTAAATCTCAGCACTTATTCATAAATCAGCAATACTGATCAACAGTAGGAATAATATTTTGGCAGTAAATCACATTTGGCAAAGATATTCCACTGTGTTAGTTCACTTAAAAATTGCTTAAAGTTGTATTTCAGAGATTCTGCCTGCGAGTCTCCTGAACGCGTCTGGTGTAGTCGATGTTAGTGCAGACCCAAGAACACGGCTGCCTCCCCACAGCCTGAGACAGCTCTGGCTGCACAGAAGTGACTCTTGTTAGTCCAGGGGGATGCTTTGCAAAGACATTCTGTTACTAATATTAGTTTCACAATAGCAGTTATTACCCAAATAGACATCTGAAACTTGACTAACACCCCAGGTTCCTGCACACTCTGCATGCCTACTTAAAAATCCAGTGCTCTTGCTCTTGGTTGCATGAAGCCCATGCAACCATGTTCCCACCACACTCGCTGTCTGAGCAGGAATGGGAGGTACATACACAGTCTCAGTAATACCTCTGCTGGCACTGCAGACCTGTCCCAAAAAGTAGTTTCCATCTGAAAGGTAGACAGGTACAACAAAAGGCATGGGATGTATAGGGAAATGCATGTAACAGGCTAAAACAATGAGGCTGAAGGACAGAAACATGCACTTACTGCTTTGGGCTTATTAGTTACTATCCAGCTCTTGTAATCCCATCTCTTCATTAACAACTACAATTTTCAAGTACATAACAAAAGCTTTGCCTTAAAAGGAAGGAAACAGCACGAACACAAGAAATATTCTGGTTTATTTTCTGGTTTGCCAGTGCAAATTCGCCAATGGTTTTCTTTAAAACAAACAAACAGAAAAAACCCTGTGAAACTGAATTTCAAACATGTAAAACGTTTCCTGTAAAACGTTTCCTAGTACAGTGAGAATGGCACTTTCTAGATAAAACTTCTTTCTAGCACAGATGTTTAATGTGAAGTATATTTCTACGTGAAAGCTATTTATCTCTTCAGTGTAATCAGTAAACACACACACGCACGTGTTCATTTAGAGCAGTTTTAATGTTGTGTTTACTGAACTCGAGAAGGGTCATCAGGGTTCAAGCTTACCTTTTCTTTCCTCCATCCTTAGATACACACAGAGAACGAGGGAAAAGCTACTGGTTCTCTATTACTGAATTTCAACGAAATTATTGCTGAAAAATACCATTCTGCTCAATAAATAACAACACAGAATGAAATAAGTTTCTTCCCTTAGTGGAATTATTTATTGCCTCTAGTATAAACCAGTACAATCACTGTGAGTTAGACTAACTTTCTTTGCTTTCCTAAACTACACCTAATTCTATGGTTCCTAAGGATGCGAGATGGAGATTTCTCCTGTGAAAATATGTAATTTCCAAAAGGCATACCTGATACCGCTATAGGAAATAATGCGCCAGAAGAATATAGTTTCTATTCTTAACACTGTTGTTTCTTCGGTTTATAGGAACAGCACCCACATACTGACTTGATAAGGGAACTAAGTTACAAACCAAACTCATCTCCTCTCCACCTACTTGCAATTCTGGTGGCTAAAATGAGAAAAGAAATTAATGCCATTGAAAATGCCCCTCCAGATCTCCCAGGAACTTCGTACATGCAGAGTGGGATTCCAGGAATGACAAAATGTTTGCCCTTGAAAAGCAGTCTCCAAACATGCCTGCCACTGCCTTTCCCAGGGCACTATGGATGAAACTAAATGAGCAAATAAAGGGCAGGGGGGAATCTGTGGAGACATTCATCTTAGTAACATGGTCTTGTGCAGTCAACCAACAACCAAGAAGGCCTGATATATTCCTTTTGCTCCAGTATCTTCTTCCGAGGCCTCCTGTACAAGCACATATTGGACATAATATTTCACAGCAGTTATCAGAAAGGAGGAATTTAGACAGTATGTTGCAGCTACCCCCACTCCCCCCCCCAAATCAACATAGGTTCATGCTCTGGAGGCAGACACGTACTGTGGGATTATGGTCTATGAATTACAAAATTGGCTTATCCAGAAAATTAATACACAAATAGGGAAAGATAAATTAACTAGAATATCATGTAGAAACCTTGTGTAATTACAAGTTCAGATAGCAAGACTGATACGAAAGTCCCCAGTTAAACAGTATTTTCAGATTGGATTTTTGAGCAGGGAACTAGCTTAGTATGTCCTGTTAAAAAAAATCCTTTACTTTTCTCTAGCGACTTTCAGAGATGTAGTTGAGGTTCTAGTATTTGTGATGTGTTTTGTAAGAACATTCTTACATAACGCAGATTGCCTATGTTAGAATGAATTTAGCTTCATAAGTAACTGAAAAAAGGGAGTTCTAATGGGAAATATTAAGCAAATTTAGTGTAAAGCTTACCTTGCTATGATGAAGTAATTATGGAGTATCTATAGTTTGCCTTCCCAACAAGCAATTTCAATCACAAAGTTTGTGATCTAACAGGTGCTGCTGCCTATTAATTGTTGAGAAACATTTTCTCTGATTTTGCTGGGACTTCTTCTTGGTGCATGTTGTTTTATGGCACATGCAGATGGAGAGATGCGGAAGAGCCCTGTAGCAAACTGTTTACATAGCTCAGGTTCCTGCAAAATGTTATGATATGTTAGCAGTTGTGTTTGTGTCAATGAATCATTTCAAAATATTTTGAAATGATATTAAAATCTCTGCCAAGCAATACCTTTTAAAGATTCACCCAGCCTGACAAACTGTAAAAAAAGTATTCCAAAGAATAACCTTTGATTCCAAGGGAATTTGTAACTGTGCAAGGAAATTGAAAGTATTTGGATAGTTATTTGTAAAGAATTATGTCTGGACTTCTGAAGGATTTTAATAGCATGATGTAACGGAGATAAAATATTTCTGCCATATAGGTATTTCCAAAGAATCTCTCAAGGATTCTTGACAAATCTCTAATAGTTGAAAACATTATAAAACTGTTTCTGAAGTACGATTGCGAACTGTTAAATGCATGCAACTGTGAACAGGTAAGGTAGTTCTTTTTACAAGCTTATTCCTCTAACAACAGTTAGATTCCTCCAGTGTATACTGTTTTGACACTCCAGAGGTGACTTTTCTGAATATAGCACCTAAATGAACCAAAGTTTTCTTGTGTTTGAAGGAGAGGATAACGAGGATAACAAAGGAGAGGTAAGCTCATTGTCAGCGACATGTTAACTTTACTTGAGCTCATCTTTTTTCTTTCACTGGTGATTACTTTTGCTGAGTTATTCCTCCAGTGGATTAAAGAACTTAAATACAATTTATAGAGGAAAGCAAAACAAAACATGGAGAGACTACAGTTTTCTGGAAATCAGATATTCACTTCCCCCCTCCAATCTCTCCATGGCTTTATTGTCCAGGATACATTAGGCTTTTGAAATATAGTCAAATAAACAGACAAGAATTGGTGAGATCTAATCTGGAAGTTCAATATTAAATTATAAATAAAACTCTGAGGCAGATGCAACTCACCTCCCTCTCTGAATGTAAAGTGGGATAGGTAAACATTGGTAAATGTTACGTATTTCAAAACACGCAAAGTTTAATCAAATTAAAGCTCTGTTTCACATTCTTTGGCTCTACTTCCAAGGAAATGTTCCTATTCTAACTAGCTGTATATTTATTTTAATATACAACACTGCAAAAATATCATCTTACTTCTGTTATTTGCCTGAAGGAAATTCATTTCAAATATGAAACTTTTACACAATGTTTACTGTTCAAGTATTGCAGCTTTTATTAAATGGGGCCAGAGAGGATGCTGAGGGATTTAAAGAGAATTAATAACAATCATTGCTAATTTAGGTTTATGCACTACTTTATCGCAAAAACAAGGATGAAGATAGGAAACCAGGGATAATCCAATTGATACTAAACATTTTGAACCTATTAACTGCATTCAAATGAAACATTTTTAAAAAGGCCACATAGCTAAAATAAGACACCTAATCCATCAGAGACAGCAAACAAAATTAATCTTTTCCTTTTTAATCTGTGTAAACGTAAACAGTATGCAGATCTATCTTCCTCACCTTCATATGATCTACTATAATTTCAGTGTGATCTCCAATATATGAAAATAAAGACAAATGAAAAAGAACTGTAATTCACAGAAGCTCAAAAAACAGATTTCCGTTAACAATTCTTTTCAAATAAGAACACTAGAATAAAAGCAGGACCACGAGATAATTCAGATTGGAAGGGACCTCAGGAAATCATCTAGTCCAACCTCCTACTCAAAGCAGGGCCAACTCAGAGTCGGATCAAGTTGCTGAGTCTGGTTTTGAAACCTCCAAGAAAGGAGATGGCACAACCTCTCTGTTCCAATGTCTGATTGTCCTCATCATAAAAAAGTTTCTCCTTAAATCCAGTCAGAGATACAAGGACTGTAATACAGATATAAGGACCATAAATTTCCAAGATAAGATATACCTCTTTTATACAATCAGCCAGAGTGAGAAATCAGCCTCTGGTTTCATTTCACAATTTAATGAACTAATCCGCTATTATAATACCTAGAGTTACCAGTAATTTGTTAAGTGAAAAAACAAATTTGTTTCAGCGACCATCACAGAACATTTCATTCAAAACCAAGAGAGGTCAATAGATTAATCTAATTTAAGTATCTCATAAAAGGAGTATGTGACTGTATTCATGTCAGCAGGAGAAAAGAAACATTTGGAGTTTCAGCAGTGCTCCTTACCATACAGATGAGGCAGTAAAAAAATCTATGTAAATAAACAGAAGAATGTTATGAAAAATAGATTTCATGAACTTTGACCATTTATGTTTCATACTCGATTGCTGTGTTTGTTCTTCAGTCTGTCTGTAAAATCCAAATTTCAGAACAGAAAGCCAAAGCAAGAACAGATTAAGAGGAGGAGAGGAAGTCTAACTGAACCATTCAAAAGGCGTTCAGGCGTTTGCAATATATATGGATCTAAAATGTTCTGACTTTATGAAAATATTGACATAAAGAGAAAATATTTCTCACGCAGTTGCCACTACAAAAATTCTCCATGAGTTTTCCTAATTTAAAAAGTTAATATTTAATTTAAAACATTCAAAGCAATCTGTAATGGATATCTTAAATGAATAGTAACTGCTAGTTCATTGCCACTTCTTTGCACTGCTCACATTATGCAGCTAATGTAACAGGCTCAGTACTACTGCCATAATTTCTGAGAGCATCTTCCACATACATAATTCTGTGTATAAATGCATGTTTTATATACACCTTCCAAGCATCTTCCAAAATATGTTAACTAATTAAATTTGCAGAATCAAGCACTCAAAAATTAGTGTGTGACAGAATTACATCATTACTGCAAACTTAACAGTACAAATTATAATAAGTCCAATTCCATGATCACACATACCATTTTTCCCCACAGGATCCCTGCTTCACTGAATACAGAGTTATTCAGTATTTACTTCTAGCTCACCATACAATTCATGGTCTCATTTCTAATGAATTGCCTGCTATCCGAAAACTCCACCTAAACAGAGTTTCTCTCCTAAGGTTATCTGTAATATTCATCACTGTAGTATCTGAATGGTTTACAAATAATTTGTTAATTCATCGTCATAGCACTCTTTTAGTCCATTTTAGAAATAAGAAACTGAAGCACAAAGGTACTACAGTTACAATCCTTCAGTCCTTTTCTGTGCTGCATTAGTGGTATCTAACTGCAGAGTGCTGCTGCTACTCGGTATGTTCAAACCAGTTCCCACTGACTGGCTTGTAGTACAGAAGAGCCCACCTTCACACAAACAACCGGAGGAGTCTCCCAATGAAAGCAGGCCACCATCACCTTCAAATACCCCTCTCTAAAGAGTGAAGACTATTACAGATGGGAATGGACTGTTCAGACACACAAAACGTTTTATATGTAGCCTGGAGAGCAGTGCTGCTTCAGCAATTTGTTGCCTTGCACCTCCTATCCCTTCCCAACTTTCTATCCGTGTGCTGCTTCTTTAAGTCAAACCATTCCCTCCAGCAGAAAGAGTGTAAATTCCTTTCAGTTCTCACACTTGAAACTGTAATAGTCTTTCATCGTTAATGGCTTCAGAAGACAACATAAAGGCTAGCAAGCAGAGGTTTTGCAGGACTAGAAGGTGCTTAAAACACATTGATTTTTGAATAATTTACTTTTCACTCATCCGTACAGAACATGTGTGTGATGAAATGTTCAAAGATGTGCTAGCAAATTTGCATGACTTCTTATAGGAACAGCAAAAGGCACATCCCTACACTAAAATAAACTTAAAATCAAGTTTCAAGGTCATTCTGCAAACCATGAATTTTTTTTCTCCATGAATCCCTGTATCAGAGCAATGTAACAACACAAAATACCTGAAAGTAGTGAGTTTCTAAATTCTCAGAATTGTGTATCTGTCCTATGATCCTCAACAATGTTAGACTAAAACCCTCAAAAGTGGTGATTCCTACACTTACTACAGAACTTAAACAGAATATAGCAATTAAATTTTCCCCCTCATATTCTGTGCAAGACTTTTCTTATGATTTAAAAAAAAAATAATAAAAATCCTGCAAGAACTTAAAAATAACCCTCTATGGCAGAGTCCTTGCCATAAAAAAATCTACGGCGTGAATTTTAAAGCCAGCACCAAAGATGGAAACCTATCACAGAGGATGTTAGGAAATCTTCACAACAAATGGACTTACAGCTCCTTTAGAAGCAGCATGTGAATACAGCAGCACACATACGTGAGTCCTACAGCTATTCTATGGGTAATTTCACACAAAGCTGTATAAAAACTGTAATTAATGGCAGGTGAGCAAGACAAGAAAGACATCATACTTTGCCTTCAGTTGTGTATTTCAACAAGGAACTTCCATGACTTTATCAGTCAAACGAAAAGGTGGAAAAGCAAACTTAACCCACCAGAGTGACAAGGTACTGAACTTCAATGGAATCAGAAAACTAGTTTGTTTTTTTTTATTTTATTAACTAAATGAGAACATAAGTGGCTATGTTTCTTTCTTTCTACTAACAATCTAAACATATTTAGTAAGCAGTTAGAAAAGGTATTATTAATATTAACTATGTATCTGTTCTTTGTTATTTAAAATGCATAATAATTATATAACATAATGCAAAAATACACATAAGAAATAAAAATACCCTTGCATTAGTAATTTAAAGATTACCATCATCATAAGTCTATACAATGCTGAAGAGAGCATCAAGTTAACTTTGTGGTAAAAATTTTTTATGGAACAGATAAATCTTATGTATTGAAAACTAGAACTGTGAGTTTTACAACAAAACTGTATAAAAATTAACTACAGTAGATGACAATGAACCATATTAACTATTAATGGGTGTAATGGCCATTAGCTGGAATTATGTTTGAAGCATTAATGAAGGCATAACAGATAGCCCAAGCAAGAAGAAAAACAGAAGCTAAGACACCCATGCTTAGGAAGAGTGGTGTAAACTGCTCTGAGCTTATTTTGCAAAAAAAAGCTGCACGGCGCTGCAACCTGTCATAGTCTTGGCACAAAATCTGTTATTTGAGGCTTCCAATCTGTAGAATCTCAGTTCCTGCACTGGTTCAAGGAATCTCAGTTTTTATTATTTAAAAGGCAGGTTTTAGTTGCTCCTATCTTATATAAAACCTACTCTTGGATAGTTTGTCTTTCCCATTCATCTTTCCAACTACCACCCCATTTTTCTTCTCTTTTTATCCACTGTACTCATTGAATGAACTATTTACAGTTGCTCTCTGGGAAACAAACTCTCCTATTCCATTCTAGACAGTCTCCAACTCTGCCTCTGCTCCTGCACTACACTGACACTGCTTTCAACAAAGGCTCTAATTGTATCTCACCGGTTACACTTCAGAATCGATACTTGTTTTATCCTAACTGACCTGTCAGCCACTTCTGACATCCATCAGCCACTTCCTTTTTCATGATATCTTATCATCATTAACTTCTGTGTTTCTATCCTCCTTCTATTCTTCAAGCATTCCCACATCGGTTTCATGAGGGCAATGAATACAACTCTGGACTTCACCTCCACTTCTTCTCTGTACCCTGGCTCAGGGTAATCTCTCAAATGAATGCTCTGCTTTATGTGACTACTATAGCCCCAAAATTTCACTCCTGTGTAGTAGTATCAGCTCAAATCCCATCATCTCTGCATCACATTTAGTTACATGCATTACTATCTTTATCTACTTTGAAAAATTTCAAGCTCTGTGGATGTACAGTCAAAAGAACAACTTCAGCTTTTCTAAAGCTGAGTTTTCATTGTTCCCCAAAGCTTCTCCAAATACTTAATCTTTGGTGGCCACTGTGGTGTCTATCACTGCTCCTGTTAACCCTCTGGTTAATACTACCCTGTTCCACAAACCCATAGCACAAACACGTTATTTTTACAAGTCCATTCTCTCCCCATTTGCAGGGCCCTATTGACTTTTCTTCTATGGCACTAAATACAGACCTATCTTCACTAAAAGCCTTCCAGGGTAGGAATCATTCTCTAACAGCAAATGCTAAAATGAGGAATATTGAGGAGGATGAAATCATCCTTACCCCACTGCTCCACCGAGAGGCTAAGTTATGGCAGAAATGGCACTTTTTACACAGAGGGATAACTGACTAGAAGATCTGCACATTCTCTCATTTTTCCTTCCTCTTGATTAAATGGCAGGAAGGTGCAATTATTTTTTTGTAATACGAACAAAAAAATCATACTAATGCATGAAAGCACATAAAAATGCAGTACAGGCAGGTAGTCCTCCGCTACAATGTAGCACAAAAAACCAAATCCAAACCAAACAAATAAATGCCCACCACCAAACGGATCGGATGATTCCATTCTCCCCAGCAACGGCTAGTTCCAAACACTGCAGGAAAAACACCGTTAAAAAATAAGATAAAAAAATGCTAAGCACCACTGTGATGACCACCATAGGGGATGGGGATCCCAGCCCTCTTTAGGGAAGGGACTGCAGTGTACTCTTGTGTAGTGCCTTTTTGTGATCCTCAGGCCAATTTTCTCATGTGTGTATGGAGTTCCCTATGTACAGAAATTCTCCAGATAATACCATAATCAAATGATATTGTAACTGAAATGACCAACAGCAATTATAAAACTCTTCCCTTATGCTACCACCCCCATTCCACAGCCTCACTTTGGTTTTTTGGGTTTTTTTCCTAATTAGACTGAAAGGAATTCAGTTAAAACTGATCTACTGTTCCAGCATCCCCATCCCAAAATGTCGGCTTCAGGTTTCTCAAGAAAAAACTTAAGTCTTCAGGATGATCGGTCATTTTCCATTAAAAACATAATTTTGCTCAGTGTTTCCTTCAAAAAGTTTCAGTGACAAATTTTAAGCAGGTTATAACTATAACTAACTCACAACATGAATAGAACATGTTCAGTGAAGACTGATAACCTGTTTCCTTTAAAACTTTCTAAAAATAACCTGTGCCGGTTCTCAGCATATTAACACTAACAATACAAGAAATTCATATTTCTACAAAAGTGCAAAAGAAAAGTCCTATGCTTTTGCTGATTAAAGTATTTTCAAGAAGTAGTCTTTACAAGCATAAACTTTCCTTCTTTGATGATCTAGTCTGCCACCTTGTATAGATGGGTTATAATGGGTGTTAATAATAGAAGTTCTAATGGGTGGGATCATATACTAGTTTGAGACATTTACCTCTCGGATCATGAATCAAAGTGCTGGCACTCTATAATGAAAGATCAATAGTGTTTTTGTAGAAAGACCCTATAGAATTTTATAAATAATGAGCATTTAGTGGCATGTGCAGGCAACAGAGAAGAAATTACATTTTCTCCAGAGGGGTTTTTAAAACCATACCTCAGATGTGATAAATGTAGTGTGATCGAAAAGACTACAAATGTTAATATGCTGTGCAGCATAAAGCGTTTAAAAATTAGAAGCCAGTGCATTTACTTTCTCCTGGTTAATGGTTAAGCAACCATTTCATCAAGACCTTTTCTCGTGTAACAGTAGCAGTGGGTCATAGCTAGCATTTCTCAAGATTTTACAGATGGCAGCAAAACATAATCATTTCTTTCCTTTTTATTCATCAAAGGTGTTGATCAGCATATTTTAACATACTTATACTTTGTTGAAATGCTCTGCATGTGAAACATGTAAATATCTTCACAAATTCATTATACTTTACTCTTAAGTAATGAGGCAATACAGTCTTCAACTAAGACACTGTCTGTGAGTCACAGAAATAGCTTTTATTGTTGAGCTTAACTTGCCGCCCTTGGGCAGGAGGGCTGTCAGAGACACAGGCACTTAGCGAGCTGCCGAGTGCAGCAGGGTGCTGGGTAGCACCTCTTTCTTCCAGCGGCTGAGGATACAGGTTGAACATCCTACCTTATTTCTAATCCGTAGCTCTGCTGTTGCCATCACTGCCACTGGGAGGCGCCTGGGATGACCATATGCACCAAAGGGCAAAAAGCTCATCCTTTCTCCTCTTCTACCTCGCAGGCCTCACTTCCTTCCTCTCTCTTTCCTTGGTACAAAAGAATCAAGCTCTGACCTTGCTCTGGTCCCTTTTCTCTCCTGTCATTAATGATGCAATATTCCAGCAAAGGACAATGGGACAGAAAGAAGAATAGAGCTCAGCAGAAATAGGGATAGAAGCAACAACTCAATTACTTCTTCACGGGTAGAAAGTTCAAGCAGCAGTTACCCATTACTCTTGAAATGATCCCTTGAATCACGAACATTACCAACATTGACAAAACGCCCAGGTATTATAACCCAGGGCTAAAAAACAAAGTCTGAGCCTCCAACCTGGGCAATAATGTCTGGCTTAAGGATTTTTCCTTCAGTGTTTCCCATACAGCCATCCCAATGTACCAGTGACACTCACTCTTGCATCTCTTAGAACTTAGCAAACACTGAAGAAGAACTCAAGAGGGGAGGGAACACTTGGGAAATAAAAAGGCTCTTCTACCATTTCAATTTTTGATTCAGATCCTGTTAGTTATTAGTCTAGGAATATAAGAGTTTGCTCATATTCCCTTCTATAATCTCTTGCTTACTCTAGAAATCTAAAATTACGTTAAAAGGTAGAGGCCACTTGGCAATTACTGCATGAGATCACTATTTACTCTTTGCTGTTTTCCAGGCCTAGGTGGTGCTGACTCTCCCTCTCTGACTGCATGCCTCATCATCCCCATTCTGCAGTAGGAATCCTGGCCCCCAGTAATCAAAGACAGACTTGCTAGCTGAGCACACATTAATACCAGATCACTGACCTCCAGGACAATCTTTACAAGTTCACATTTTCAAATGGCATTTGCTCTTTAAGCAGAATTTTATTGGAGAATGTCTTAGTGGGTTATGTGAGGCATGCAGTCCTACTAGAGCTTCTTTTCAGAGGTATGCTGTCAATCCAGCTTGGAGTGCCTTGCTATTTTAAATACTGTCAAGGAGGTTCAGAGTAAATAATGGGTGCCTTTCTATGTCACCATAAATCAAGGCAAATAATGAATAAAAACAACACTCCACTTTATAAAGTTTAAGTTCTTTACACTCTTCTAATCAACTGTAACTCAGAAAAATATGAATGCAAAGACTAACTCCATGTCTAATGCATCCGGAAGATTTAAGTGGGGAAAAAACAGTGGTAACCAATAAAGAAGGTTTACCTGATCGCTGCATGGCAATGTTATTTAAGGCACATCCGTGTTTAGAAGCTTAGAAGCAGCAGGGAACATGGCGTTCTTTTCTTGGTTCTGTCAAGGTCATGATAGCCTTTATGCTCTAGACAGTAGTAGCCCAAAGTCATGCAGTTAGTTTTAAGTTATTGCAAAACATTGATGTTAATTCATCTAAAAGAACACCTATTCATTTTGATTTATTTCTGGAAGGGACTTAGCCTACTTGGAGGCTGCAGTAAGTCAATAAATTTCATCAGCAGTTATAATCTCGTGGCATGGACTGGAAAAAAAAGATGAACTGACAAAACAGAGAGACTCAGTAAAGTGAAGGTGCTAAACCAGTCTTACAAATCT
Source organism: Burhinus bistriatus (assembly GCA_013397275.1). Taxonomy (NCBI): domain Eukaryota; kingdom Metazoa; phylum Chordata; class Aves; order Charadriiformes; family Burhinidae; genus Burhinus; species Burhinus bistriatus. The sequence goes on from VYXH01000565.1 coordinate 67,907, forward strand.
GCCCATCTACCTGCCTCAGATAAAAAAAAAAAAAGATACAGTGCTCACTTTAACAGTTATGAATTTTGGTATCTTTGCTTTGCTAGTCTGTGTAACTCATGGGACCTTCTCCTCTCCTTACATTTCAGAACACATAGCAAGCCAGCTGTAAAATTCAGTAAGTTAATGAATTTTAAAATCAACTAACCCTGGCATGAGTATTTTATATCTCTCTATGTATATTTACATAGGGAGACAGATATATATGTAAGGACACACACTTAGCAATGAGAATACTTAAGTGAATAGTTTTAGTTCTTTTATATGAAGTCCCAAGGTTTGCTTTCTTCTTATAGAATAAATTAAATTTTACACAACAAACAATATCAAGTTACTCGGGAGTTTCTGGCCACATATTGGCAATTGCAACTTTTTTCTTTTTCCTTTTTAAACTTTCTATTTTAACGATAGTTTTCTGCCAGTTCCAGCACTTCCAATCTAAGGATAAAAAGTCTCTTCTTATGAGTGACCATGAGCTGAACACTCTGGTTACTTATCAAAAGATTTTCCTCAATCATGGCTCAACCTGCTCAGTCTGTTTTGTTCAGGATCTCTTTCGGTTGAGTCCTCCTATGATCCTCCACTAAACATGCAAACAAAATTTCCCAAATTGTTAACAGTGCTCAGTGCTATTCTGTGATACTCATGAGACCAAAATGCTTATGATACTTTCCTGTTAGAGTTCCTCTTCAGTAGAGAAATAACAAACAAGCATAGGTGTGGTAGCACCAAGTTTAATGAAGTTCAGGGTTAAAAGAACTACAGACTCAAGGTCCCAAACCCTTTGAATGCCAACTAGACCAATGAACTAGCTTCTGTGATTCTTCTATTTACTATGCGAACTGCACACATTTCTGCAACACTGCAGGCTAAATTGCAACAAATCCATAGAAGATACTCATTAGAGCTAGATATCGATAAGAGACTTTCAACTATTGCAGTATTACAATGTTTAGCCATCCTCTGCGACAGAAAATTGACTTTACCATCCATTAAGTACTGACTGTCTATTGTTTTTGATTCTTCAACCACTAATACTTAAGCAGATACCACACGGACACATTAGACAGCTTAGTAGAAATTAAGGCAAGTCTTTCAAGAGATTGTGTCTCTCTATTCATGCTTTACAAATGCTGTTCTTTAGGACTGTCATCTTCAGCAAAACAGGAAATCACATTTGTTTAATGGAAAACGACTAGTAAAGGCACTAAGAAAGCAGTAGGGGAGTGTCTTTACTAATGCTGCTAGTACCAAAACAGTACTTAAAGAATTTGGGGAATTTATTTAATTATGTCCTGAATAATTTAGTTTTAGAAAAGCATGCTCACAAACACACACACACAAAATCATTTCATATTTTTAAACAAAAGCAACATGAACAAAATAATGCACAGGACATTCTTATCATTGTTATTACATCTTTTTTGATGTATACTATTTATTTTATCATTCTGAAGAGCCTGCAGGAAAGAATAACATAAGAAAGGGTAGAACGGAAATTAAACAGTTATGCTCACGGGCAATAAAATTCTATGTGGGAGACTAAAATTCCATTATTCCACAGAACAAAAATGTTGTTTAACCTAAAAAACAACGGCCTTTGCATATCTCGTCTCTTCAATGTAATCCAGGTCTAAAAGACCTTCACATTCTGTTCTCACTATAAGGGCCACGTCCTTTGCCAACTCAGAGCACTTTACATCCATTTTAATAACTTTACATTACTAAGTAGACCTTTTATATTTCTAACCAACAACAATCACATTAAAAAACCAAAATCTTACTGAGATTGTTAACTTACTGTGTCTACTGTTCCAAGTTACTAAGGTTGAGAAAGACACTTGCAAATGAAGGTTTGCAAATTTTTTATTAAAATTAGAAGCTGTTGTACTCAGTACACAGAGCTGGAATTATATCTCTACTAGCCACAGTGATTTGTCAGTGGAAACAAGGTCTTGCAAATAAGACAATAATACAGTTCTTCTCCACCTCTAACTTACTCTCCTTCTCTTCCTTTCTTGTTCCAAGCAGTTCACTAACAAGCAGACCCTGGGAAAAAAGTATCTGAAAATTCATCTGTAATTTTGTGGTAATGTTGTGGTTCTAGTAGCTGAAAAAGTACTCTTTCTGCTATTTCCAGGGCAACTGTTCCAATATTTAGAAAGCACTGCATGTAGACAGGGAAAGTTTCACCTCTCAGACAAAAATATGGCTCACATTTCAAAGCTGTATCTCTCCCTCAAGTTTTGAGTGCATCCGTCACTCCTGAGAGTGCAGTAAAATTCAACAAAATCTATGTGGCTTCATATTAATAGTGGAAAAACAATAAATACTCTCCAATCACTACTACATCTAAGAAATATATTCTTTCAGGAGATGCTTTATCACTTAAAGCTATGAGAAAAAATTTAAAGGCATTTTAGTATGTGGAAGGAATGCGTGCATAACATGCATGTGGCATGCAGAAGAGTTAATCTATAGTAACTTATATTTAGACACTAAAAAATTATCTGCTTAGAACAGGTAACTAACCCAGTAATTATACATACATATTTAGGTTGGACATTTAGCTTTCAAGTTAATTACCAGCAAAAAAAATTAACCTGGGGTGTCAGCAGGAAATGAAAAAAAAAACTGATGTGTTAGAAACACAAAGCAGAGCAGTCTGCTTCAAGGCTCAGATCAATTTAATTTTTTAATCACTCTCTCACACATTCATTCCATTATTCATACTCATAATTTATTCATCCCAAGATGCATTTGTGAAACTGCTAGATACTGAAATTTTGGTGTATTAGCTTTGGAAAAGGTGCAATATATTTACTTCTGAAAGCACATGAAAAAGAAATCATTAAGAAGTTTATCTGTTCTAATTTGAGTGGTACATAGCTCTGTGACCACGCTGTTCAGTTTTAGCTAGCTATACTGGTATCAGATTTTATACATTCTATTAAAACTTGTAATCACAGAAGCTGTTTCTCAACATACTCGAATTTACCAAGTACCAGATCCAAAGCTCCTGAAATTAAAAGTTTTCAGCTGTCTTTCAATCAGTCCCTGTAACCCATAAGCATTATCAACATTTTATCCAAGTCTCCGTCTCTCTTAGAGCAACGCTGGCACTCCAGCCTACTTGCTTCAGCTTACTGTGGTATAGTGACTTTCCTCTTGCCTATTGGACGCAGCATAAACTACATAGATTCTGGGGACATGCACATCCCTAACCTGTAAATTTGCTCCAATTCCTTTGCTTTGCTTTGTGTTTGGAAAAAGATAGCTGAGATCTATCTCACAGCCCTTTCATTTTCCAAATGCACTAGGATTTAAAAACCAAGACATCAGATATGTCAATAAAGTACAAAGACAGACTAATTAGGTCTTTAACCCAAACAATCTCCTTCAAGTGACATTTACTTTTAGTCCCAAGATTCTCACACAATGTGTTTATGCAGCAATCGCCTCCTCTTCCCCTCTCCCTGATTATATTCAAAGTTCTTCAAATCACCTGCCACTGTAGCCTGTATTTGAGATTCCCAAAGGTGTTCTGAGAACAGTTTTACAAAAATCATGCCAAGGAAAGGCTGAATGCTGAGAAAAGTGCTTCACCAGTTTATCAAGAATAGATTTTGATGCAGATCATGCCTATAATTTTTTTCTTTAGTCCCCACAGAAGTGGGACATAGCAGATTTCTACCTTGTGCACGCATAAGTCGTCCCACTGTCCACTAAAAAATAGTTTAACCTTTTGTAACATTATTTTTCTAGAATTCGTCTCCTAAAAACTAACTTCTGAAGAAAAGGATAAGAATTGTTTATGGTTTAAACATAGTCATTTTCATAAGGCTTGTAAATAAAGGCATTAAAATTACTTGAATTTGCAGCAGAAGCATGCTTAGTTCAGGAAATGGAGATCCATCTGAGATGGGAATTAGGAATTCTTAGATTCTGATCTTCTTATAAATTTTTTTGATCTCCCAAAGGGGACATAAGTAAAAGCTTGGAGCAATTTGAAAATGAAGAGAGATAAATGTAGTTAATGAAGCCTGGAAATAATTTCATTTAATTGTCACATCTTATGTTTTGTCATTTATTAATCTTGTCAACTAAGTGAGCCAAATTACCACTTTTTCCTTTTTCATTTGATATGAAAATATTTTGTTATGCTGATGCAGGTCCACTGCAGGTAGTTATGTAGTGTCAAAGCATTTACCGAACAACCAAGATAAAGACTGCTAGCAATGATGTGAACAGCTTCAGGACTTCACCCTAGCCTACTGCAAAAAAGCAGGAGACATCACCTTTCACTGGAATCTTACTACTACCCAATGCTCTGCAGAATATGCTGACAACGTTTAAAATCTTTGATCTGTAAGCTCTTTAGATACCGCCATTATATAATAAAGCGGAAGGCATGGAAGTTTAAGGAGATTTTGCATCAAGTTCTGTTTGGTCAGTCCCCTTTCTCTTGTACTATTTCAAAGGCCTTCATGCGTCTGGCCATTGTGGTGGCCAGCTCTGCCAATTCTTCTCTCGGAGAAGAGAAATATAGGAATATAAGTTGAGATGTTATTTCACTGACTAATGGATACTGCCAGGTTCTCCAGAGGAGAATAAGGCACAGAACCTGCAAGACTGATGCACTGGGCAAAGGCAGAGTGGAGAACCCACCAGAGCCAAGTAGTTCCCTTGGCACAAGTAAGCATCGCGTCCATGCCAAATATTAAGAGGTAAAAATGTGGTCAGAGGCTACTGAACTGTAATTCATTCTCCCAAGCTTTGTCACACCTGCCACTTAAACAGAGCACTTAAATTAATAATTTCATCTTTCAACAGATTCTTTACTGAAATTACAATGTCAGTGACAGACCTGGATTTTGCATCCCTCCTTCCATTTGTTTGGTTTTGGGGCTTGTTTTTTTTTAAGGGAAGGCAGTACATTACAATTTCAGATTACAATTTTATATTACTGAAATATCTTACTCAGAAACTGGGGTTAGCACCCAAGCTGTAAAGGTACTAATTCTGCTTCATAGCTGTAGTTAAAATGTGACAGATGCACTACTCCATTGAGAACACTGAAAGGAGTGTGTGGACAATGTATTATTTAACATTCAAAACTGGGATTTCCTCCATTTCAGGAAAAAGGTGTGAATAACAGTTTTCCTCACATTGTGATGTTGATGCAAAGAAACTTTAAATACATAAAATAAGAAGAAATGGGAATCATTCTTAGCATAGCAGAGGTATAAATTATCTTTCACTTTGTTTACTTACTATTATTCATCCTAAATACTGAATTTCTTGAACGCAAGATGTGAGTTAAACAACTAATCCATTATTGTATTAATCCATTACTGTGTAATGACACAATTAAAAGCAAATTGAGAGTTACTGAGTTACTATTATCCAGAAATGCGTATTAAAAGGGTACACATGATTTATCACAGATGTTTAACATACATGTTCATCACTCACACAACTGGGTTCAAGAATAGTTCAAGAGATACAGGTAATGCTTGTTCCACCTGCTTAACTGACTTGACTTTTGACTGCTTTTTAAAATATCTGCTTTATTATTCTCTGGTTTGTTTTTTTTTTATTTCATAAAAGCAAACCTCTTCAGGAATCAAGGGGCTGAGTCATTCACTACATAACAAAATCTGACATATAGCAAATTCTCCTGCCTGTATAGCAGTGGATAGAAATAGGTCATATTGAGGTGAAGGCTCAATATTCCATTAAAATAAAATAATGTCAATACTTAATATGGCCTTCCATCTCAAAGACTTTTAGAAACCACTATTAATCTTCATACTTTGCTATGAACCTGCATGGACAAAGTGAATAATTTCAGTATTTCTTCCTTTTTGCATTTCCTATGTCTAAGGATAAACTTAAAAATGGTATTAGTCTGGTGGAGAAGTAGAGACTGTAAACTAATAATGGGTATTATTTTTAGAGGTATTTTGGATCTTGCAGCTTTTATAGCAATGCTATTGGAAGGCCAGAGAAAACCTAAAGTAGAAACAGTGTCCTGTATCTTGTTCACCTGACTGTCCTATAATTTTGATTTTAAATACTGAATTATAAGAAAACGAATTCTAAAAAATCCAGCATAGAACATATTTTCATAATCCAGTAAAGAAAGGAAATACAAATCCTGCAAAAACACCTCCTTATTGGCAGGCTTTAAAATGTATAGATAATAACTTTTATTATTCAAAAACTAGGAGACTGGTAGGAATACTTTACAATACCAAAATAACCAGAACTTTTCTATGAGATTCCAAAGATACTTTCCACATTTTGACAATAATTAACTGAATTTTCTCCAAATGATAGAAAAAGCAGCAGTAGTTTAATTTCCCTGAACTGTAACAGACACACACCCAACACCCAAGCATTACATTTCAAAGAATTTTAATTAAATCTATGTAACAAAAAAGGAATGTTTCACATCTTAATTGAGAAATTGCCAGCTAGAGAACTGAGACAGTGAAACAGTCTGGAAAGCACTGAGATATAATTGAAGAAAAGAATAGATGAGAATATTTCAAATGCTCTCACTACTCAGCAACTAGTGTAACTACTGCAATTCAAATAACAGCATTTTAGTGACTAAGAACTAATTTCTATTCTATTGCTCCTTTGCTTTGAGAATTATACCTCATCTTTGAGAATCCCTGACTGAACACAAAACTTTGTTGTTTACTCTACCAAAGCTGAAGGCTTACCATTGATATAAGCACTTTACGTGATAGAGTAAGACACCAGTCCACAAGCAATATGAGATAAGCAGGTATTTATGGTCACTTTTGCAGCTTTTATGTGCATTACAAAAACCACCACCTTATGAGGGGCCTTTTCAAAGTATCTGGAAAGATAGGGAAAAGAGTGTTATTTGTGGGCTTTGTATCAGGCCATGTGTTCTGTGCAGTTACACCCAGTCAATGCTGTAAGAACAAGGTAACGGTTGAGCTTTACTCCATGATGTGAAATGAAGCAGTTAAGTTCTAAGATTTTGACACGGGAAACCTGCCAAGGCCAGATGGAAATCTCAGCTGTCATGAGCAGAGGTCATTCTATCCTTCTCAGCACAAGGTATTGCTAAAATCCTGTGTACTATTCATGCAAGTTCATCATACCTATCCTTTTTAATTAGGAACCAAGATTATTTATGTTATATATGATTTTCTTGTTATTCATTGTCTTGTCTTTGTTTGGTTCTACCTTTTAATTATAGAAGTCAAACAGAGATGCCACCAAGTGCTGATAATCTAGGTTTATATTTCTAAAGAATTTAAGGGAAGCTTGGACAATCCTTAAAGGGATTCTTTGACAAGCTTTTATTCTTTCAAATTATTTTATCATAATGCAGCATTTCCAGAAAAGGCAATTCTTGCTGAATAAAGGAAAGGTTTATTGATGACACTTTTATAGTGAGGTTTTAATGGAACTGCTCCTAAAATATTTTTACAAGTTCTATTTAACCCTCTGAAACTATCTATAAAAAACTCTAATTACCAGACATGCTTAATGTTGATAATGTTGTCCACCGGAGAAGCATACAGAAATAACTCTCACGTAACTAAGCATTATAGGGTGGTTGGTACCTTTTTTTAAAAAAAAACAAAACACAAAACTCAAGGTTTTAATTATAATGAGCTGAGATAAATAACAAGTAGCAATGACAGTTCAAGTTCTTCAAGTGCTGCTGATGAAGAAAATTTTAGACAATACCACAACTAGTGGCACAGTACATGAAACATTGAATTTAAAGGACAGCAAAAAATGTTAGCAAAAACATTAGAAAAACTATTTCTACTGGAAATAACTAAGTGATAACTGAACCTGATTCACATTTCCTGACCAGATAAAACATACTACTGAAGTACCTTTAAGTCCTACTGTCTACGTTCAGTTACACATGAAATTATGATTCCTAAATTTGAGGTTTTTTTTCCACACGCTTGTTTTCCTCTTGACTCCTCTATAGGTATTATTGTGCAGTAAAAATAAACTACAGTGTGACAGTCATGATGTGCTGCCAGATATTAGAGCTTAGAGTGAAATCAGTTTAAAAAAACTAACCAAATAAAATCTGTATGAGAATGAAATTCAAAACCCAGATTGGAAGAACCTAGTGTTACTTTATTTTGCTTGCCACAGGGAAGCGTTTTGTAGGGTTCTGACTTACAATGTTACTGATGTTGTCTGCAGGGGTTAGCATTGACATTGCATCCTTTAAGCCATGTCCCTTAGATGAAGACCTTCACCAAAGTCTGTCAAGGCAATTATGTAGATGTAGAAAGAAAGGTCCCTGCACGGAAAAGCAACTGGTAAAGGCAGGAAACGGAGAATAGGAGTTTTCAGAATGAAGGGAGGACAATGTGAAGTTAGTGGTAGCTGAGCTGGGGCCCACAAATCATTTGGGGCATGGAAGAGGTGGGTAGGAACTGGCTGTTCTCTCCCTTTCAGTACAGAATCGAGAAGGCTTTAGAAGGCGGCAGCACCCACTCGGTTCAAAAAAATAATTAAACAAAAGGAAATAAAACAAAACCCACAAAGAACACAACAAACCAGAAGAGGGGCTTCTTCACACAGGTACTGTACCTGACTTCTGGTACTTCTGCTGAAGGATGCTGCAGATGCTACAGTTCTACACATGTTCAAAAAGCCTAACTTCTCTTTTCATAAAGTAACTAAATACACAGAAATGAACTGAAGTTCAAAGTTAGTGAGGTGAACTCAGATATAAGACAGTTGGTATCAGGTAGATGGATCATGTATGCTTGCCCTGTCCTCCCTTTTCCCTAGACTTTTATTTATGGCCGCTTTCAGAGACAGGATACTGAAACAGATGACCTACAGTGACATTCCTCTGTTGTCAGGCTTACTTCAAATATTTTTGCACACATTAGTTGTCTAACTTAAGCACAACTTTTACTACTTCATTTTTAGCACATACAATCTGCAATTATACTCCAACTGCTATCTAGAGCTTAGGCAGTGTACATACCACACAAGGACTATTTCTAGACTAGCTCCAGCTAGTGATGACACACACTTGAAACAAAGTACAACCCATCCAAATCCATGAAATGTTTTCTATGTTCTGCTATCAATAGTCAGGCCATTTTTCTCAGCTTTCGCTTAAATTGTTTTAAATTGCACTAAAACTCCTTTGCAACTTAACCTATATTTACTTAAAATGTTAGAAATCACTGGACACATGATGAATGCTTTGAACAACTCTAAAGTCAGATTCTTGGGTTCTGTCAAAACTGAGACCAAATCTCAAATTTCATTACAAGACCTGAAAAGTTCTAACAGTTCTTTGTAAATAACAGAAAAAAAACCCCAATTCTGTTAACAAATTAATTATTCACTGGTCATTGATAGTGATATATTTATCTGATGCCTGAACATCGTCATATGAAATCACAGCGTTTCCCCTTCCAGGTGTAAAGAAACACAAACCAAAGTTCTCTGCTTGTCCTGCTCTCTCACCGATGAAAGGGAAAGATTTTGAAAACCCCCTGGGTCAAAGGAAAAAAGGTAATTTATCTACAAGAACCTATCCTGTCTCTCCTACCACTTATTCAGCAACATTAAAATATGTTACTAATTGCAGTATCAAGTCAGTCTTCATATTGTCATGAGAGGAGGAAAAGGAAAAGTACTTTGTACAAATTTAAAAGCACTTGCAATATGTTCTCCGATTTTTAAGCATTTTTTCACTTTCCTTCTCTCCCCAATCCTGTATCTACAGCTCACCTAGTTAGGAAGGTGCATGGTTAAGTACCTGACATGAACACATGGATTAATGTTTGTACTAACAAAACGTATGGCATTTTTCAAAGGAATCACAAAGTTTGAAACGTACTATATTCCACCTCCTAAAAAGAGGAAAGGGAAATGACCTGGGTATAAAACCTTCTATTAGTATCAAATTTATTGCTGAACAGTTTATATACTTAAATCCAGCTTGTGCCAATTTGAATGTGCCTAATGGACATCAGGTAAGAAAAGATAAGAAATTATGTCTGTGATCATAACGATCTATCACGCAGTCATCAGTAAAGTATCATACCAGAATCAGAATAGGTTACCTTTAGTGTAAGCTTAATATTTTACCCATTATTAGTTTCATAGTGTCCTGTTGCTCCTTCCTTTCCAATGTGAATACATCTATTAGCATTTAAAGAACATAATAATATGCCATTTTGTAGTATTCCTAAGTGGAAAAAAAAAAAAGAAGTCAATAGTCTTCCTTGCAGACTAACACAAAGTAACATTCTGCAGAGGGCACCCTCGGTACAGTCAGAACAGATCACCTTTTTCCACTGCATCTCTCCTCCAAAACTTCAACTACATAATATCACAGTTGCAATTGTCAGAAATATACAATAGGAAAATGGCTTTCTCTGATGTTAGCATTACAATGTATGATGTAGACCTGTGAAAGAGAACAAAGTATACCTATACAGAGTACAGTCACTTTTCAAATATCATCAATGCTTTCCGGCTTAATAACTTATCATGAATTAATTTGCTGCCGAGACCTACATACTAATACTGAAGACTGTGTCTATCTACTATTATTATTTTTATTCCATTTGCTTCTGTATTGTTCCTTTGAAGGCTTCTATCTATTCAGAGATACAGGAAGAAACTTCTACATTAAGTGATAGGGGGACTGCAAGCAAACACAGTTGTTATAGCAGCACATATCCTATATGGCATAATATTAAGACTTTTCACTTTTTTAACAAAAAGTTCTCATAATCAAGACAGAAGCTACTGTCTACACTGGAGGTGCAAGGAAAGGCTAATTTTAATGTTATCTAAAAGCATATTCTTCCTGCATTGTCTTACTGCTCAAACCGTTCATAACCAATGCACCGTTCTTTCTGCTGACACAGCTGCTTCTTTTCCAACACTGCCGCTCATATGACCTCTTTTCTTTTTTTTGCTCTCCTTCAGAACCATTTCTGGGCAGTTTCACAAGAATTTTGATTGCTGTTGTAAAGTTTATATCATTGCCATCTGACAGCTGTTTGCTGGCCTTTATGGAATGAGTTGATGGTCTCGGTTCATTTCCTAACAGGCAGGTGTTCACAACTTAAAAACAAAACCTCACCTCCACTGGCACAAAGACTTCTAGCCAACAAAGAATGGAAGTGTACGCTCACCAATGGGTAGAATACATGCTTAAAGTGAAACACATTTTTAAGTGCTCTTGTGGGGGAGGCTGAATTTTGCAGACAGACTAAAAACTAACAGAAAATGAACTCTGGTAGATAATCCTATTACAAAAGATCTGAATGATACTCGTGGATGACTCATGCTTACTATAGTGAAGCCAGAATTTCAGCGAAAGTGTATGTGGTGACAAAGCTGTGCTGATACAGCTCTATCTATAGATACACAGTGAGATTGCTTGTGAACTGGGGAGAGGAACATACACAGAAGAAACAAAACTCGAATACTCATCAATGTTGGGAACCCTTACCTTGCTAGCTACTCTAAAACTAAAAACACTTCACTGTGAATTAAAAGATGTCCTATAACAAAGCAATCCATAAGGCTATACCATTTTCGCCATACACATTTTCTTTACTGAGTTAAAGATCAGCTCTTTTGAGAAAAGAGGAAAATGTTAGTTAAATTACTTAAATTCACTGTGATAAGGCAGTTTATGGATGGGCACATTATACTAATTTGCCATTAGCAGAAGTACTAACAAACAAACAACATGCGGCAAATATTGTTTAAGATATTTATTAAGAACATTGCAATCTGAATCTTTGAATCCAATTAAAATCTGACCCTTCTTCCAGAAATGGTCAGAGGCAGAGTTTTAATACCTGTATAAAACCACTAGGATATGTGAATTCAGGTGAGCAGCACAATTTGCTCGTGAGATACAACCATTTAGTATCGTATCCCGATTCCTTTTCATTTGAAAATTAAAGCAACTTTGCACTGACTGCAGAGCATTCTTCTGAGAGTAGCTACTGATACTTAGTTATATTTCTAGTGTATTTTTCTCAGATTCAAGGAAAATTACTTCCTCTTACTTGTTGATTAAATCGTGTCAGCAAGTGCTTTAATTTATGTGTTCTAGTTAACAAAGTAGAACACAATTTTCATTTTTGGGCAAGGATAATCATAATTAAAAACACATTAGGTGATCATACCAAACATCCATTCTAAAAAAATTTTCTACATCATGATTTATGAGTTATGATTTGTTAGCTAACACATTTTGAAATAATACAGCTTTGTAAGCTGATGACTGGTTTTGATAATACCCCAGCTACTCAAAATGGGACACTTAAGACCAGCCACTAACAACTCAGATTTTATGGTAGCCTGATCAGGTTACAAATGCAGATAGAAAAAAAAAAAATCAAAACAATAATAAAAAAAAAACATAAATATACAAAAATCTGAGCTAAAACCTTCACAAGAACTAATGAGTAACCTAAGCTGAGATTTCTGATTTCCATTAATAAAAACAATTTCCTGTATTTTCTACAGCTACCATTACAAAGTTTTCAGGAGAGGAAAATATCTTTGGTAAAGAAAGCCTGCACTTTTCAGTTTGGGGTTTTGGTTTTGGAATTTCAAACAAGTTTGGACTCACTTCTTGTCTTTAGTTATAATTCAAGCCAGCAGCATTCAAACAGAATGTGCCCACTAGAGTGACCAGCCCTAACACTGGGAGGGAAGGACACATCTGTTACACATCTGTAACACTGCTGTGCCATGTTGTAGCATCAGATCTCTAAACATCCCAAGTACCAGGGAACCTAGAGAAATACAAAGTTCTTCAGCCTTTACAAAAAACATCTTTATGTAAAACAAAAGACTTGAGAAGCATATTTCAAATGACAACTTCTAAAATAAAGATTGAAATCCTCTGAATCTCGAGTGATGCTTTGCCGTCCAAGGATGAAGGAATCTCCCCTAAAGCAGACTCAGTATTTTCTATTTCTGTATGGTAAAAATATCCTACTGCTACAATAAGGACCTTAATACTTCCTTCATATATCTACTCATTTGATCTCATGCTCAAGTTTTTGATGTCTTCCACAAGCAAACACATCCCATATAGGATGCATTGCTTTAACAGATATGCATTTTACTGAGCTCCACTGTAATTTGTTAGTCTTACGTGATGCCTCAAGATGTTTCACACATTCTAAAAAGGAAGCTAAAAGGGAAGAATTTGCATCTGTTACTTAAGTTGTACATGCTGTCAATATTGATCTGCTGATAGAGAGGCAAGAGAAAAAGTTGTTCAAAAATCAGTGCTTGCATTTCTACAGTTTTTAAGAATCATTCTTCAGGATCAATTTTTAAACTTGGTGAAGAGATTACAGCTCTGCTCACCGCTGCAGCTGAAGGCTACTTGACACTCTGCTTCCAGTGTGTGACATTCAGTGTATATTATGGTAATTTACAGATCATGAAAACTCTTACTCTTCTGGAGTTATTACCAATTTATCACAAATGGTTCAAACCTCAACTGCTGTTGTCTGTGTTATGCAGACAGTGAAGCTGCATTTCACAATTTTGACCTGGTATTTTAGCCAACTCCCACTGACTCTCAAGGACGATGCACAGATACTTTTGTGTAATGTTCTGAGTAACTTTGAAGTCTTTTCTCCCCTCAGAAGTGAGAAGCTGTAATTTATCTAATGCCTGAGAACAAAAAGCAGTAATAAAAAAGCCTTTATCCTACCTTCATGCCAACCTCCACAATCACTATCCATTTTGGAAACATCCTGGTAGAGAACCAAAAATCTCAGGAAATATGAATAAGCATAAACAGGATTCAGCTAGAGAAGTGATCACGGTATATATTAGCTCAGAATAAAATGCCAGTTCTTTAAAAAGCCTACTGTCAAACGTGACAAATACATGAGGCTTGGGAGCACATGTTCTTTTCCTTTCACAAACACACAGCACATAAAATTGTCAAGGCCAGCGTACCATTCTGGTTAGCAATGCAATTGCCAATGTTAATAAAAAGCCCACTAGATAAAAACATACCAAATACTCCACGGATTGCTCACACTGCATCAGTATCTTAATCACAAAGCATGCAAGAAGGAGGTGAAAAAATATCTTCAGGACAAATAGGTATCTCCCAAATGCCAAAAGGCTCCTCACCATCAGCCCATGCCTTCCCTGCTCCACCACCACATACTTTTTCTTGTGTGTCCTTCTTTCCTTCTGTTCTTCCCACAGCATTTTCTGGCTGTCCTCACACTTGCCTATGCACAACTTCTCCTTAAATGACTGCCTATGCTGAACTTTCCTAACACCTTCACAACCCCCCTAAAGCCCCATCTTGTTTTCTCATTCTCTGGTAGGCTCCTTTTCCTAATTCTCTCTCTCCTGCAGTAGGGAGCTGCACAGAGTAGGAGAAATGCCTCCTAGCTACCATCAGGAGAAAGTTTTAAATTTAAATTTAAATTGCAAAAATCAAATTAAAATCCCAATCGTTATAACCTTACTCCACCCCTGGCAGGGCCACACGAATAAATTAAAATAAACAAAACCCAAAGACTCTAAGGAGTGCCATTTCAGAAGACAGAAGAAAGTCGTGTTGTCCTGAATCCAAGGGATTCACCTTAACTAGCACTAAATAGGTCACACTAAGGTTCCAAGAGAGACCGAAGTCACCATACAACTATTCCTGGAGAGGAATATACAACTGGCCCTGGAGAGGACTCTGATATTACTGGCGTATCTGGTGCCTGAAACTAGGTGTGCTTCTGTATCCCTCAATCTCTTTTAAGCACGCAGAGAACCCCCCATCTGAAAGCCTCCCAAGAATTGTCTATACACCAAAAATTATTAGACAAATATAGTCTCCTCTGAAAATAGTTGGCTTTGTCCAGTTTGATGAAAATTATAACATTATGTCATATATTACCCACAATGAAACACCCCTAGGAATATCTGAAAATTATGACTGATTAAACTACAGGGCTCAACAGCAGTTGCATACAACCTTACCTTTTGTTTTCAACCTTTGTTCAAAATGCATTGCCTCTTTGATGAAAATGTCCAATGTGCTATTTCACATTACAACAGAACAAAACACTTTCTTCTACCAGAGAATACTGTTGGGCCCAATTTTTCATTGCCTAGATTTTTATTTTTAAGGTTTTTCCACCCAAGCAAATGCTTTTGCTCTGACAGCATTTAATAACAAGTTTGACCTTGGAGTGTCTAAGTTTAAATGATTTCAGAGTACGCTGCAGCAGAAAATCAGGGGCCAGGGATTCTCTTCCTTATTTGAATTTTATTATTTTGGGAGAAAGGGGAATCCCTTGTTTCACAGAAGAAATTACTTTTGAGCCGCAGTGTGAAGACTTTTTGCATGAGTGCATGAAGAGCCACAACTTTTTACACTTACTGCAGTTGATATATGATTGCCACCATTGCCAAAAGTAACTTAGCTTCCTTCTCCAGGGAATATCCCTGCAAATACAATAAAGAAAGCTGAGAAGAACTGGTTTGTATTTACTAGGTGTTGGAGAAGGAATATTATCCTAACAGGTGGGACAGCTTGGCCATCGTCCCTTCCTGACAGTCTTGTGGGCTGGTACAGCTCAAAGAAGCTTTGTGAGACTACAACCCAGCCCTTTATTCTTCTAGTGGACTCATGTCCAGCATTCCCTCTGGGGAACCTATCCTCATTATCAAACATCATTATCAAGAAAGGTACGGGTCGTAATGAAGAACTATCATTGACTACAGTTTGCTGTATTTTATATGCGGATTGAAACATACACAATTCTTTATATCTGAAAGGCCAAATATGCAAGTATTTAATGTAGATGGATAAACTTCCAAAATTGATCCTATTCATGGATTTGGGGCTTTTTTCATTTCTTATTTTCCTATAAACACCACACAAACATTGAGAAATATTAAAGACACACACACAGAGTAACTATTTCATTTCAATGCAAACTAAGAATGAAAATTAACTTTTGTTGCTGAATAGAAAAAAGCTGCTGCAGTGCAAAAATACTGTTTGGTATGTTTGTCTGAGTTATTACATAATTCAAACATTAAATTATCTTTGGCTAGAGCTGCACTGATCTTTTTTCCCCCTAAAATAATACCATCCCAACTACAGCAGCGTAGATATCAACAGTGGGACATGGTTCCTGACAGTCTAATCATTGGTTCATCTAACGATATTCACAGGGGGTCAAAATGTTGCTGTTAAATCACTGCCCTTCCCTATTCTAAAAAGCCACCAGGTGAGCTGCTTCAGTGGTAATAACAATGAAAAACACCACAAAAGAATGTATTGTCAACAGATCTGCAGAGAAAAGCAACACTGCAGACACAATATTGATTGCCGTAGGAAAAAACATTCCAGATGTACCCTGCATTAGACTTATACAAATGCTCTTATGTAATGTGGAATCATGCTATATTTTATGGACATCCTATTTTCACTAAAAAACGCTCTCTAAATTTATGGCTTATTAATATTCTGTACTGATCTAAAGCAATTTGAATGCATATGACATGTTCACTACGCTATTATACAAAGAAGAGGCACCGATCTCCATAAAGGATCCCCTTTTTTCACAAGTAAGCACAAAAGTATATATAAATTCTGAAAAAAATTTTTTTCTTGGTGCATCATACAAACTCACAAATAGGAGAGGAGAAAAAGAAGAGAGAAGAAAAATAAAAACAGAACCAAAGACAAATCAAATAATTTGACCTTTTTGTTCTCTGTCCTGGAAAATAAAGTTGGTGAAAGAAATTATACTCCTTTAGTTGTTCATAAATCATCTTCTATTTGATAATAAGATTTCCCATTCAAACCTCTCAATAATTGTGATTTACATTCAGAGTTACAGTTTACCAATGACACTCAAATGGCAGATAAAAACATCAAATTTACAGTGACCATCACTAGAGATTTCTGCTTCTAACAAAAGTATTGCTTAAAAAAAATTCAAATGCCTGTGCATTTAAAAATATCAGCATAGTTACAAAGAAACGGCCATAAATGAAACAAAAGGCAAAAGCATTGCACTTGATGTGTATTTTTTAAATTGCGTATTTAACTCACAATCCTTGCAAAACCCACTAGAATTCACAAATGACAACTAGTAGCTCTTCTCTAAGTTCTCACAGGGAAAAGTGCACAAGGGCAGGCATCCTCCATGTATCACTATCCTCACCCGAGAGCAGATGGCTTCTCTCCATTTGTTGTCCATGGTCTCCCAGATGTTACTGAAACATTCGATCTCAAGCTAAGAGCCCTAGGTACAATATGTACTGCCTGGTTCTGACTATTCCCAAAGATGGAGAGACCATAACCTCTTTGGGCAACTTGTTCTGGTGTTTGACCATTCTCACCCTAAAAAAGTTCTATCTTATGTTTATATGGAATTTCTTGTATTTCAGTTTAGTCCCACTGCCTCTTGGTGCCCCCATCTTTACCTAGTTCGGTATTTCTACACATTGACAAGATCCTCCCAGAGTCTCCTCTTTTTAAGGCTACACAATCCCAGCTTTCTCAGCCTCTCTTCACGTGACAGAACCAGACACAGCACACCAGTTGTGTCTCACCCAAGGCCGAGTAGAGGGGAAGAATCACCTCCCTCGACCCACTGGCAATGCTCTTCCTAATACAGACAAGGATGCTGTTGGTTGCCTCAACTGCAAGGGCAGATTGCTGGCCCATAGACCACTTGTCCACCAAGACATCCCAGGTATTTTTCTACTAAGCTTCTTGCCAGACCGTCAGCCTCCAGCCTGTACTGGTGCATGGAATTATTCCTCCCTAGGCACAGGACTTCACACTCCTGCCTTTGGTGAACTTGGTAACGTTCTTGTTTGCCCATTTGTTCAGCCTGTTGAAATCACTTTGAACAGCACCACAACTATCTGGTGTATCTTCATTTCCAATACATACAGACAACATACAAGCCTATGAGAGTAATTGCACTCAACTTTATGAACAAGCTTTTCATCAAATAAATATTACTTTCTGCAGCAGAGATAATTTATTCTTTGTGTATAATTGATTTGTGCCTGCACTTAAAAACGTCTTTTGAAATCCATATTATAACTAATACTGTCACATAATAAAAAGCAACACTTTTAATTTAAAGTTAATTATTTTCCATTATTCAACGTTAGCAGACAAGGCAAGAACTCTAGCTTAGTGCCAGAACATAAAAGAAGTTATTCTGAACTTATAATGCATGGGTTTAACAGCTTAATGTCAAGAAGCAATACTGTAAATTAAAAACTAAGTAAAAGGATTATAGTATCTCATATTTAGAAATTTCACATGACTACAGATAATTAAGGCAACTGAAATATTTTTGCAGCATTGTCCCGAAAACTGCAATTATAAATAATTTTTACAGCAATAGTACAGTATTCTGTAATAACACTTTAGACATAACATCACTATAGCATTTGAGACTCTTACTGAAATATACTGCTGCATTTTTCAAGGTTTTGTAGGAGGTGTTTCTATTTCTTTCTTCCTTTTATCATTACTACAAGACAGCTCGCTTCACCTAGCTTATCTAAACCACAGCTGGAATTGGTAAATCACAGGTATGACAAAGAAATGGAACCTCATTCACTGCACCTATATGAAGGTGCTACTTTTGAGGCCTCTTTCAAGTGACGGTTTCAGAAACAGAAACCACATGTGGGCAACACACGATTCTTTGTGGCTACTTCAAATTTGAAGAATAAATACTCTTCAAGACACGTGAAATAATTTGAGTGCTGACTTTCCGCAAACACAAACAGTTTTCAAAATGAACAAAACACCTGGAAATGAGCACCATCTCATTTTGAAGGTATTTATCCTCCAAAGAAAAATCATCCTCACAGTGGGCTACAAGACAACTAATACTAAACTTTAGAGATGGGTAACTGTGATCCCTTATAGAGATTACAGAAGAAATTTAAAAGATAGTTTTTCAATCTTTGTGTATTCCTTATGCCTCAGATTATGCTTATTCAGAAACCTCTACCAAAAAAGTCACCCACAGGAAAGGCTCCTCCTGGAAAGTTTCCATCAGTGAGCACAATTAGATGTACTCCATGATCTGCAATCTCATGGAGATTTGAATTTGCACTTACCCCTTTTCCATTACCAGCTTGGAAAGTATTGGGTTTTATGGCTAGTCTTTTATTTGAAGTCTTTGGAGTGGTCCAGATGGCTTTAATGTCCCCATCTCCTCCAAGAAGTGTTCTATTCTCTCCTTAAACAGATTATNAATGACAACTAGTAGCTCTTCTCTAAGTTCTCACAGGGAAAAGTGCACAAGGGCAGGCATCCTCCATGTATCACTATCCTCACCCGAGAGCAGATGGCTTCTCTCCATTTGTTGTCCATGGTCTCCCAGATGTTACTGAAACATTCGATCTCAAGCTAAGAGCCCTAGGTACAATATGTACTGCCTGGTTCTGACTATTCCCAAAGATGGAGAGACCATAACCTCTTTGGGCAACTTGTTCTGGTGTTTGACCATTCTCACCCTAAAAAAGTTCTATCTTATGTTTATATGGAATTTCTTGTATTTCAGTTTAGTCCCACTGCCTCTTGGTGCCCCCATCTTTACCTAGTTCGGTATTTCTACACATTGACAAGATCCTCCCAGAGTCTCCTCTTTTTAAGGCTACACAATCCCAGCTTTCTCAGCCTCTCTTCCCGTGACAGAACCAGACACAGCACACCAGTTGTGTCTCACCCAAGGCCGAGTAGAGGGGAAGAATCACCTCCCTCGACCCACTGGCAATGCTCTTCCTAATACAGACAAGGATGCTGTTGGTTGCCTCAACTGCAAGGGCAGATTGCTGGCCCATAGACCACTTGTCCACCAAGACATCCCAGGTATTTTTCTACTAAGCTTCTTGCCAGACCGTCAGCCTCCAGCCTGTACTGGTGCATGGAATTATTCCTCCCTAGGCACAGGACTTCACACTCCTGCCTTTGGTGAACTTGGTAACGTTCTTGTTTGCCCATTTGTTCAGCCTGTTGAAATCACTTTGAACAGCACCACAACTATCTGGTGTATCTTCATTTCCAATACATACAGACAACATACAAGCCTATGAGAGTAATTGCACTCAACTTTATGAACAAGCTTTTCATCAAATAAATATTACTTTCTGCAGCAGAGATAATTTATTCTTTGTGTATAATTGATTTGTGCCTGCACTTAAAAACGTCTTTTGAAATCCATATTATAACTAATACTGTCACATAATAAAAAGCAACACTTTTAATTTAAAGTTAATTATTTTCCATTATTCAACGTTAGCAGACAAGGCAAGAACTCTAGCTTAGTGCCAGAACATAAAAGAAGTTATTCTGAACTTATAATGCATGGGTTTAACAGCTTAATGTCAAGAAGCAATACTGTAAATTAAAAACTAAGTAAAAGGATTATAGTATCTCATATTTAGAAATTTCACATGACTACAGATAATTAAGGCAACTGAAATATTTTTGCAGCATTGTCCCGAAAACTGCAATTATAAATAATTTTTACAGCAATAGTACAGTATTCTGTAATAACACTTTAGACATAACATCACTATAGCATTTGAGACTCTTACTGAAATATACTGCTGCATTTTTCAAGGTTTTGTAGGAGGTGTTTCTATTTCTTTCTTCCTTTTATCATTACTACAAGACAGCTCGCTTCACCTAGCTTATCTAAACCACAGCTGGAATTGGTAAATCACAGGTATGACAAAGAAATGGAACCTCATTCACTGCACCTATATGAAGGTGCTACTTTTGAGGCCTCTTTCAAGTGACGGTTTCAGAAACAGAAACCACATGTGGGCAACACACGATTCTTTGTGGCTACTTCAAATTTGAAGAATAAATACTCTTCAAGACACGTGAAATAATTTGAGTGCTGACTTTCCGCAAACACAAACAGTTTTCAAAATGAACAAAACACCTGGAAATGAGCACCATCTCATTTTGAAGGTATTTATCCTCCAAAGAAAAATCATCCTCACAGTGGGCTACAAGACAACTAATACTAAACTTTAGAGATGGGTAACTGTGATCCCTTATAGAGATTACAGAAGAAATTTAAAAGATAGTTTTTCAATCTTTGTGTATTCCTTATGCCTCAGATTATGCTTATTCAGAAACCTCTACCAAAAAAGTCACCCACAGGAAAGGCTCCTCCTGGAAAGTTTCCATCAGTGAGCACAATTAGATGTACTCCATGATCTGCAATCTCATGGAGATTTGAATTTGCACTTACCCCTTTTCCATTACCAGCTTGGAAAGTATTGGGTTTTATGGCTAGTCTTTTATTTGAAGTCTTTGGAGTGGTCCAGATGGCTTTAATGTCCCCATCTCCTCCAAGAAGTGTTCTATTCTCTCCTTAAACAGATTATCTGGCACTCTCCTAATGAAAAAAAAGGGTAGTTTCACTGACTCGATTATGCAAGTATGTCCTTGTTAGACGCATCTACAACAATTAGCCCCTTGTCTCAATAAGATGTATGGCGTTGCTCCTCCCTCCCTTCCCCTTGCCCATTTGCTACTGTTTGGCATGTTTCACTGGACCTTAGTGTTCTCTTATCAGTTTGAACACTAAAGACGTACATGACACGCGTGCATAATTATATATACACCCCTCATTAGTGGCTCTTAACTAAGGAAAGACATGATGGCAGTTAACTGCTTTAGGCTGCCTATAGTTCTCATAGCTTTACAGGATATTTAAAGAAACCAACTCACATTTATTTCTGCCAAAGCATAAGCCCGCAAGTCCACAAACCCCACGACATAAATTACTACATTCATAGCATATGGTTGCTTTTTTTGACAGAATGTGTTCAAATCTATTCAGTAAGTCAATCAATCCTCACTTCATAGTGCACAGATTGTAATCATTTTAAAGCCTCGTATTCTACCATAACTGCTGATTAAAACAACCCACTCCAAAAGATTTTCATCTTATTTTAAGAATAGACACACGCACACTACATATACAGTGTAACAGACCATTAGCAATATGCTTAAAAGAACTTTCAATCACATTAATTAATAACAAATAAACAGTATAGTTATATGCCTATGGAAGTCGTAACATCACTGCATACAGACAGATGAACCATCGCATCGAAGTCCTTCAGCAGGCACAGGAAGTTTGCAAAATAATTGCCCTTTAGTCAGTACGAGATTACTTTTATTTTAATGGATGCTGCTGTGTGAAGGAGAATACAGAACCAAATTTTATTTCTGAAATGTCTGCATCAATAAAGGTGCCTAATTAAGGTATTCGTTAAAGTACACAAAGTTAACTTAACAGGAAAAACCTAGAGTACTATTACATTTCCCCAGTAAACTAATTTAATTTGGTTATAACGCAAATTCTAATAAGATGATATTATTAACTAGTTCAATTTCAAAATGTCTTATCATGTTTATTTTTATTATGTTACTAAGCAGAGTAGCAATTGACTTAATTTATTTTATTAAATAACATTTCTCAATCTGTTTAAAAAGGGACAACGGCTTATTTCTTTCCTTAGACCGTTAGTGTGCTGCCATTTTAAACATTACGGTTAAGGTTTTCAGCAATTTCACAGACTAGCATTCAAAACTGTACACTTTTTTTACTCAAATCAGTCATTTGGTCTGCACTTACATCATTCGTGAGTGTTAATTTCTATTGTCACTTATGAATAGGGAAAAGATCTGCATTTCAGTTGGTCACCTGTCCAGTTGATTATTTTTCTCTTTCTTTCAGCTTTTACAAACAGACAATATAGACATTTCCAATATGATTTAAAATCATTATTAATGAAAAAGTACAAAGCTATGTTTAACAGTCATCCAAAATGGAAAGAAATTTCCTTCATAACAAATCAAAGTACTTTCTGATTTTCTTCCGTGATGTTATACTCAGAACACCAAAAATGTAATACATAAGGTTCCAGTAGCAAATTCACAACATCCTTGTCTAAAATCCGGACATAGCTGGCTAGCATGAAATGGTTATGTAAAGTTACGTACAGTTTTCTAATCCTGGGGCTTCAGGGCTGCTGCATTTAATCCCAAGAGTCCTCAACGTATACCGCGCGTACCACCAACAGTGCACAAAACAGCATTTAAAACAGTGGCCGTTGCAGACACGCCATTTTCAGTGATGGGACAGACATCAACAAACCACTGCCAATTGCATTATCTACTAAAGGGGTTTTTAACCTTGTCTGAACACTCTGCAGCAGGAGCCTAACACTGAGATCACAAGAAAGAACATGCAGAAAATTGTAATTCCTGCAAGCTATACAAAATAAATCCTGAACATGGCTCTGTACCTTGGCAGTGTTAATTATCACCTCTGATCCCTCCTTTTCTTCCCCTATTGGTATTAGCATTCTACCATCACCTGCCCCTGCAGTTTTTTCCTTGCATATCTAATCTCTCAGATAGCCACCTCTGCATGGAGAAACTTCATTGTGTTCTCTGTACTTGACCTCATCTGATCTGCTAAATATTGATCTATTTAACATAGTATATGCATTAGAAAAATCAATACTGACAAAGTTTTGAAGTCCAATCTATTGATATGGTTCAAAACCCAGCATGTTAGCAAGAAGGTTATTCAGTGTCAAACTAGGATGTAACCTAGTAAAAAAACAAGCTACTTCTGTCAGTAACGGACAAGCAACTTTCCTCCCAAGACCTTAATCAAACAAACTAAAGACTTTTCTAATAGCTAATACAACATAAATGTACATTTCTTGTTGAAAATTGAAATAAATATAAAAAAAATATAAGTAAGTACATAAAAATCAGTATTTGCATAAGCTGAGGCTGTCCACTATTCCTGCATTTTTTTTTAGTTCGGTACAGAAGATCTCAAAACTAAACATTTTGGTCACAAAGGTCATATCAGTTTAAAAGCTTCCATCTGCTCTGCCACATTGATTTTCTAATGCACATAACATGTTAAAATGAATACAGTCAATAGTTCAGCAGACCAGACAAATCAGAGGCCAGAAATGCTGCAAAGATTATCTTGATGCTTCACCAATCACAAGTATGGCCTAATGTCAGGAGATTAAAGGGATTTAATTTAATGTCAAGGGATTAAGTTTTATGTTTTATTACAAGTAAAGTTAAACACTTCATAAGCAATTATAAGCAGTGGAATATGCCAGAAAATAAATAAAAGTAAAAATAATAACTTTGAGGGAAATAGTACATTAAATTGGAAAGCGTGAATCAACAATTAAAATCTCGGGCAACCTCACCTGCACCTCCTCTAACGCGGCAGACAAATGGGGAAAAGGCTAACAATGTCAATGGTAAAGAAGAGAACAGCACAAGATCTCACTTGTAACAAAACTCCTCAGAATTCTGTCTAAGGAGTCAGACATAGTGTTTCTTGATAATCTGGTACATTACTGTGGCTCATGCAATACACCTATTTATTGTCAGAGTTTAATTTCTAAAGAAAAATGGAAAAAGATAACATTATGAACTTGTTTCAGCACAAAGTCTTAAGAAGTCTTTTTCTGTTACAAAACTAATCGATAATTTTAAATCTAAATAGAAATAAAGTAGTAATATTACTCAAAACATGCATTAGCTTGTTTGTTTCTTGGTTTGTTTTGAGAAAAAAGGCTGCCAGGACCAGTGTTTATGAAAACTAAAGTACAGTGTTAGCCCAGCATTCAGACACGAAGCTCTAGAATATCCTCCTCTGAAAGTGAACACTTGACTTCAACAGGCTTTATCCACCAATCTGCATAGACAGCGGTCACAGCTTATTCGCACATGAAAGACAAACCAGGAGATTTCATAGTAGTATTTATTACCAATGCAGTTCTGCAGCTGTGGGAAACAGTTAAGATTATTTTCCCCAATTGAAGTTACTTTTTAAGTGTCTTTGCCCTACTGTTACCTAGCTCAGAAAAAATCTTATAATGTAAACCACACATCTCTGAAATAGTGGTTACCTGATTACACAAACTTCTTCTCATACTCTTCTTTAAGGAAAGACTCCAAAATAGCAATATAATACCACAACCTATAAAACATTAACTGAATTAAAGTATTTGGAGACAACGAAGTTCTGCAGTTTCGGAGACTGTGACCAGTAAAAAACGCAATTCTTGGATCATGTGGTCCTAAGTCCTAATTTTGGAAGAGTAGTCTGGGTTCCTTTCAACTGAAAGATGCTTTAAACTTCAGAAAAACTGAATCTGCTTTTGCTATCAATTAACTCTCACAGTATATGACAACTCTGACGGTACCATCCTGCATTTCTTCTCATGTATCTGTGTACGAAAGAGTAATGAGAGACATTTGGTTGTTGATGCATTTATCTCATAGTTCATTATCATCATCAGGGGTCAAAATATTAACTACCTTCATGTATTAGGAAAAGAAAAAACACTAGTTACACAAAGTAAATGCTAGTAGTTAGCGACACAAAGATGAAGTAGATGGATATACAGTGAAACAGGCTCTTGTTCCACTGAGACACATGTGTAAATATCATAAACTTGTACCTAGTTACTGAATTTAGAACTAGAGTAAACTTAGAATAAACTAAAGTAACTAGAATAAATTAATGATATTAAGTTTAAAATTGGAAGTGTAACTAACTGAGAGCAGCTTATGTTATGTATCAGATGGCTGTATATAGCTGCAGTTCAAGCAGTTTGCCCTACTGCTTCAAGGCAGTATTTCTGAACTCTCTCTTAACTGCTCTAGCTTTATTGTTCAGCCTGGAGAAGAGGAGGCTCCAGGGAGACCTTATAGCCCCTTCCAGTACCTAAAGGGGGCCTATAGAAAAGATGGGGAGGGACTCTTTATCAGGGAGTATAGTGATAGGATGAGGGGTAACAGTTTTAAACTGGAAGAGGGGAGATTTAGATCAGATACTAGGAAGAAATTCTTTACTCTGAGGGTGGTGAGGCACTAGAACAGGTTGCCCAGGGAAGTTGTGGAAGCCCCATCCGTGGAAGTGTTCAAGATCAGGCTGGATGAGGCTTTGAGCAACGTGATCTAGTGAAAGATGTCCCGCCTATGGCAGGGAGGTTGGAACTAGATGATCTTTAAGGTCCCTTCCAACCCAAACCATTCTATGATATATCGATGCAGTGGTCACTGCAGATCCAATTCATTTGTTTCAGCTTTTTTCCCCAATAGACAAGCAGATCCAGAAGCTGAATTTACTTCACAACTTGGCATTATATATCTGAATATGTAAGGTGAATAAATTGCTATTTTACTTTGTTGTTATTGTTGATGAACAAATACAGGAACTGTTCACCTCTGTGTATTGCATGAGGAGGACTTGTTTATAATGATCTCTGGTAAGAAAACACAGACTTATTTTGATAACATGTACGATCAAGACTCCAATTAGTTTCACTGATGCAATTTACATGCTCATTTCCAGGAGTGGTGGAGCGAAAAAATTTGCTCAGAAAAATTCATTTGTGCAAGCCAGTGATGGACAACACCCATCTATCACAGTGCTAGATATTTAAAACCTTAGAAACAAATGGCGGAGTCTATAAAATACTACAGCAAAGTACTGGTAAACTTTAATGCTAGAATACTGCAAATACTGATTTATTTCCACAGAAGGCAAATTAAACATAGAATATAATTCATGAAATAAATGCAAGGCAATATGAATGTTGACCTTCCAAAATACACAAGATACAGCCAAAAAAATGAAACCACTAGTATATCTTAATCAGAAGCACCGTTATAGAAGTATCGTTTCTATCTAGATCCTCACTCCAAACTCTCAGTAACATCAGCAGGACTGGCAGAGGTGCCCATTAACATCCCACTGACTCTGTACCTGTATAAGCAATCGACATAATCTGGAAAAGAGGAGAGCCAACATTGCCTGGAGAATAGGGAGGAAGAGACTGGCTATTACAGAATGAAATAGTAGTAGTAGTAGTAAATAATACCACTTCTCTAAGCTTCCTTAGAAATTTTGCTTAAATGAATGCTGTAGATTCAATTCTGATTCCAGAGATACTGCTGTAACTCAAACATTTTTATCTGGTGTAATACAAATGCAGTTTACACAAGAACCAGATTCAGTGTGTTACAAAGGTTGTTTAATGTCTTCACTGTTCTCATATATAAGAGAGCTCCATTCTGCAAGGCCAGTAAATGTCTCGGTGAGTCATGCGGTAAGTTGCTTGGCAATCCCAGTTTTTTCCTGAAGTACTTTAACTGGTTGAATAAAATACATTTCAATATTCAGTTGTGTTTTTTCCTACGAAGTATTTACCATCTACAGAGTTGCTGTGTTTTTTCTACATATTTATTCTCAAAGTGAAAAGAAGCCCAAAGAAATGGCTCTGCTTGCAATTGAAAGGAAACGATCAAAACATCTAATCTTTCCCTCAGCATTCTCCCTAGAATTTTGCCCTACATTTCTGAGTATTGGGAAGAAGTACTTGAAACTAGTAACAGCACAGAAAATATTTTTTTCTTGTTGACGTAGCTGTCAAGTTTTCTCAATTAAAAAAAAAAAAAAAAGAAATGAAATAATTTTATCGAAACAAAAAGTATCTTTAATGAAGCAAGCTACATTGGAAACTCGCTTCTTGCCCTTTAGTGAACAATTTGTTATGGGGACTTCATGCTCCTGTCTTCTAATTGACACTTTTTTTTTATATCCAGAGTTTTTCTCTTTCTTTGAATATATTCTGTCAGGCAGCACTTACATACAAAACAAAATTAGTTTGGTTGAATCTCTAATTTGATTCTGTTGATAAAAAAAAATAAATCTGTCAAATGATTCAAACCATTCTATCAACAAAACATCCCTGTCTACTTTCATATCTTTTCTGCAGATGCAATTTACAAAAGAATACATTTTCTTGAAAATTAAATCATAATTTTAAAATATATAGTTCAAAAGTCTTATCTTCTAAAGTGTTGAATGTCTTTGTTGACATCTTCAACTCCCTCTGAAGGCACAAATGTGAGGGAAGTCGTCCATTTTGCAGATTTATATTCTAAGTCATCACGTGCATTACAATTTGCTCTGTCACACACTGTCTCTTAGTCCGTCTCTGGCATTTCTAACTTCTGTTACTATATATCCTAGAAAAGGGTTTATCAGACAAAATAGACTCTGGTTGTTTGTCGGTGGCATTCAAATAAAAAGCCAGATTTACAAATGAGATATAAAAATCAGGAAGGGAATTTTACCTAAGAACTAAGCATACTTGTAAAATTTCACAGGCACCCTTTAGCTTCTCAAACAAGTTGCTGAGCAAGAGAATTAGCTTTGGGGAAAGCAGCAATTCTTTGGTATATTACTATGATAAAAAAATTTTACAGAAATGCACTTGCAACATATTTTATGGAAACATAATTTTTTTTCCTCAATTTGTCTTTTTTTCTGCATCAAGAATTCATATTTAAGATAGAAAATGATACCCGAGATCAATGTTACAGCCATTTCACAAAGCCTGACTGTATTATTGGAAGTAACAATTTTGCTTCCTATAGAGGAAGAGTCTGAAAATTTAAGGAAATTCACACCCGCTTGTACACAGCTACAGTGTCTGCTCAAGACACTCTCATTCTGTGATACTTCTCAATTTCTTTTTTTTTTTCTTTGTATGTAAAGGGGGTATGTTTGAAGGAAATAAGGAAAATTGATTGCATAGTGCATTCAAAACCTCTGTGAGCAACATTTGTAAGGGCTTCATCGTTGTTTTTTAACTTTATGTCTATAGTAATTTTTTGGCACCTTATATAGTTTCTAAAATTATTGTTCAGTTGTTGGACTTATAGCTGAATGCCCTGTTATTTTTTTAACATTCCTTCTTTGCCCTAAAGTATAAGCAGATCCAGCTTTATTCTGGCACTGAAAGGACAATACATTACCCTCCAATAGCAATTAAAGTCTTAGTTTAAAGATGTGCAATCAATTCTCATTGACAGGTATTATTTTTCTTGTTCAAGAACAAAAGGTCCCTCTACACAGTATAATGAAACCACGTACACAACAGTATACTGCCGTGTACGTACCAGCACAGAGCCTAGATTGTCGAATAATTCTCAAATTCCAAAGTCATGTACAAGGAAAGAAAGAATGACTTCAATCAAGGGTATCACGGTACCATACCTGTTTACAATACGTACTCTATGCATCATACTGCTGACAAAAATCCATTTTTTAAAAAAATGCTTGGCTTTTTTGTTTTTAAAAGATTTAATTTTTGTTGTTGTTGTTGTTGTTGTTATTATTCCTAAATCATTAGGAACACAAGTACCATGGATTTTAATGAGGCTTCCATTCATAAGTCTGTGGACTTATGGAATGCAACTGCCTATGCAAACCACATGTACTAGAAATTTCACGTTCCTGTAAACCTAGCTTCTGTCAGCACAATGAACCCTTCAATAAAAAACCCCTGCAAACCAAAGTCAAGAGAAAAAAAAAATAGAGCTACTGACGTAACAGCGCTACTTAAATCAAAGTAATTCTAATGAATTCACTGGAGCAAAGCCAACTCAGAGAAGCTAAAGATCTGTCCAAATCTGTTGAACAAATCAATCAAAATTGAGCGCCATTGTATTCTTACACATAATAACAATACCATTTTAAGATCAGCTGATCTATGTGCTTAATTAATTTAGCCATATCTCAGCATAACACAAAACATGTTTTCACTGGGAAAAAAAGTACAACTCTCTTGATCATGAGATGCTGAGATATTGCTACGTTGACTCTTCACACAGAATTCTGGAGCACGGTCTATATTCTCCTAGTTTCACGAAATAAAGATATCTCACACAATTTAGAAGTTTTCTTCAGGGCTTTATCAAATCCCTAGATCCCCAACAGGGCTCTGTATATCCCCAGTGGAAGATATTATGGATTAGAAGAGGTATACGCACATCCCTTCACATAAACCCATTCGCTTACATGTTCTGTCTGCAAGGCAAAACAGTGGAAAATAAATGCTCCACAGAAAACAGTTGTGTTGTCCTCTTCACCCTCATCAAGACTTAAAAGACAATAATACATGGAAAATCTGGCAGGAATTCTCTAAGGTGGGATTGTGGCCAAAGATTGTCTTACACAACTTACACCGTGCTCTGTTTCTGGCCTGCTTCTGAGAAGCTCAAGGATTGTTGTAACATTGTCTACAACATTACAGGTTTAAGGTAACAAAACCAGAAACTGCCAAGTTTCTTTCTCCTTTACATCTCTTTATTTCAGGATTCCTTAGGAAACTTTACCACTGCTTTAAAATGTAACCAGTCTAGAATTATTTCAACAACAGTAATTCTTGCAGTTTTGACCTCTTCAGCCAATTTTTCAAAACATTCTCCAAGAACTTATTAAAAATATTTTTTATTTGAATCAGGCTTTGAGTTCTTTGCTTTGTCTTTTTTCCTGTATTTTAACTATCATCATTAACTCCATTAAAAATGTATCACCAGACATTACGTAATCTGGAATATTCAGGAAATGTCGTGCCACGGCTGTGCTGTACGTCACTTCTTGCTCAACAGCCACGTTTATAAGTGTGATACTCCATTCACAGACCAAGGGCTACCCTCATGAGAATTTACACTCATACCTTCAAATAGCTTCAATTTAAAAATAAGGGATCAAAATTGGCAAGCATTTCAGTAAGAGATTCACAAAATACCAGTCAAGATACCTCGTATTTTTTGAATTTCTAGCTTGAAGCTTATTTTTCTCTCTATTCTGTCATGTAGAGAAGGGCAAGAAAAAGTAACCTCTCTGTTCCTGTGGAAGGTCTCACAGTAACGGAAACAGCTTCAAGGGTTATGGCAGAGTTCAAAAGCCCTAAGTATAGCTCAAAGAAACATCATTTGGTTTACAGTTTCAGACTTCATGACCACAACATGTTAACCTGACATAGAGTACATGATCTCACTAGTAAGAGACTGAACCCATTTATAAGCAAAAAACCTGTCAGGTGTGGGGGGGGGGAAAAAAAAGGGAAACAAGGAAAAAGAAAAAACTGAAGAGTCTTCATTTACCGTACAATCAAAATGATTTCTGATCACTGAGTTGTGGGAATAGAACTATTTAATTACAGTAGGCATAAGAATTTTGATTTTCCAAGACAGTGAAACTTCAGGCAACATTTATTTTTGTTCAAATTGGGTTTGAAACACCCATCGTTATCATCACTGGATCACAGAAAGTGTAGGAAGAACTAGGGGTTTCCACACATTTAAAATAGTTTAAATACTGAGGTGTCAAGGCTGTTTATTAAAAAAGCACCTATCAATGTATAAAAAAATAAAATAAAGCAAAGGCAATGAAGTAGAAAGGAAATTAAAAAGAAACATTAAGTTCATTTTACAATATATAAAATCTTTACTTACTATAATGATTAGCTGGATCTAACTCTAATTTTTTCATCCATAATACCAGAACCATATAATTTAATATAATTTCCAATCAAACACTGACTTTGCATCATATATAGCTAGATAATTCATGCTCTGCAAAGTAAAAAATGCAGGTCGGAACCCACAGGCTATAGTCTAGCTATGCTGCTGTGAGTTTAACATATATTCTTTTGGGAAAATAATAAGATACTTCAATTTCACACACAAGCCAATGATTCTTAAAAATTCTGGTTTTTGAAGAATAAAAGGAGACTGAAACCTAGCACCCGATTGGTGTGAAAGTCACTCTACTAGATGCAAGTTTTCAGTAGGAAAGCAAGTGGAAAATATTAAAGTTTTGCCTCACTTGTAAATGAAAGACTTTACAACAGATCAGGAGAACTGTAATTGAGGCTCAAAACTGACAGCCAGTTCATCCACCTGTACATTTTACATATACACACACCTCCTTTCTGCTCTAACAGGTCTGCACTCAACTGGTTTAACTGAATGGCTCCTAAAGAATAACAAGGCTTATCACAATCTCTTACTTGATCTAAATCACCTTTTCTTCTTTCAGGGACCTCTAACTGCAGTGGTCTCACTGTGGTTTGTATTCATTTACCAAATCAAATAATTAAGGTTAAAAGAGTGATTGAAATAAAAAAGAGAAGGGGGACCAGCAAAATTATGAAGTCCTCATATGGTCCAATTTATTGGTTTAGCGTACACATGAATGATCCAGTTGTATGTTGGACACAAGACATTTTAAAAACGTTGGAAACATTATGAATATTGGTAACAAGCTCTGCCTACTTGTGGTCTTACCTCCAGTATCTCATCTCTCTGACAAACCTCTCAAACAATATGCGCAGCAGAACTCGAACGTGCGTCAGAGTCTGTATTAACCTCACCATTACAGGAAAATACTAATTTATTTAAATAACTTTCTCCTGGAAAACTGGTGATGTGGTAGCTAAATCTGCAGGCCCTGTACTACATAACCAGCTTTGACAGAAAGGATGCTGCTCTATCAGCCTGGAGAAGAGAAGGCTCTGGAGAGACATTATTGTGGCCTTTCAGTACTTAAAGGGGGCTTACAAGAAAGATGGGGACAGACTTTTTAGTAGGGCCTGTTGCAATAGGACAAGGGGTAATGGCTTTAAAGTAAAACTGGGTAGATTTAGACTAGATATAAGGAAGAAATTTTCTCCAAAGAGGGTGGTGAAACACTGGCACAGGTTGCCCAGAGAGGTGGTAGATGTCCCATCTGTGGAAACACTCACGGTCAGGCTGGATGGGGCTCTGAGCAACCAGATCTAGTTGAAGATGTCCCTGCTCATTGCAGGGGGGTTGGACTAGATGACCTTTAAAGGTCCCTTCCAACACAAACTGTTCTATGATTCTATGATCTTACAGCACACAATTTTAGTCTGATTTCTCCACAGATGACAGCTCAAGGGAGAAAACATCAAGAATGGGAAGGTTTTCATGAGAATTAACGTTGGGACCTGCCTCTGAAGTTCTTTTTAAGGCTCCTCCTCTCTGCCTACCATTTGTATAGGGTTACATTGAGTATTTCTTGTATCTGTGCAGATCCCAGGGGTAAAGGTGTACACATCGCAGAGTTGCAGGACAAATTATGTTATGTATGGGAAAACATTTTAAAGATTTATTTTGCACCATTCAGGGCTGCAGCATATTTACACACAATACCTAATCATAAATAATGTATCCTTATTTAATCAGCACTGTCCCTCTACACAGCAAGAACAGTATATATAGTATCTGTTCCATTACATCAATACAGAAAAGCGGCAAATAACATTTTGGGTGTGTATTAGCATGTAATATCCCCAATGCTGTTTGTGCAAAATTACTTTAGTCATGAGCTATGGTCATGACAAGAGGAAACAGGTTCAAGTTGCGCCAGAGGATGTTTAGGCTAGACATTAGGAAAAAAATTTTCACTGAAAGAGTTATCAAACATTGGAACAGGCTGCCCAGGGAGGTGGTTGAGTCACCATCCCTAGATGTGTTTAAAAGTCGTGTAGATGTGGTGCTTAGAGACATGGTTTAGTGGCAGACCTGGTAAAGTAGGGTCAATGGTTGGACTAGATGATCTTAAAGGTCTTTTCCAACCTAAACGATTCCACGATTCCACGATTCTATGATTCTATGTATTTAATTTAGAGTTCTCTGCAACTCTTCTGGCCATCCCATAAATGAAATCTGCAAAGGATCAAAGGTGTCCGCAGTTTCACCTGTGGACAACAGAGATGATTCTTACTTAAGCAAGATGCCCACTAAATTCCCAAAAACACTGCCACACGAAGACCAACGAATGGACCCATGAGGGCAAAGCCCTTCTGAACACGATCTAATACTTCACTGACTATTGTTAAACTCAGGAATAAGGTGCCTTCATTATGAAGATGAAACATGGCCTATGAGAAGACAGCCTGCTGTGCCTAAACAGCCGTTTCTTGAGAGTTGCTAAGAAGTTGCAGGCACGTGCATTGCAGACAATTTTAGACTACCCAAATCAGTAAGACCAATACAAAACACACTGCACACAAACTTGCAGCCACAGTATTTACTAGGAAAGCTTCTTTTTGGCCTGAAAAAGCCTATTTTGTCAATCTTTCCTTCTCCCTAACACCCAAAAATGCTTAAAAACCAGTGATGGATTATGGCAGCACTACCTTCAGACAGCCTGTCTTCACATGAGCCATAAAAGTTGAGCCATACAATAGCAATCAGCTCACAAAGATGGGGCGTTAAGAAAATTTTCGTTATAGAAGATCCATTCAGATCCTGATTCATATTCCTTACCTGAATCAAGCAGATGTACTGCAATCTAGACAACCCGCCTCTTGGTGAATGCTCAATTTAATCATCAGGCTATATACTGGTGAGAAAACCCCTTTCAAAAGACCTTACCCTAGCTCTAATTTCTAATGGAAAAATTAGCAGAGAAATTGAGAAAAATGTAGCGAACCTATTGAAAAAGGTCAGTTTGAATATACAGATTATAAATTAGGTAGTTGTTCTGTGATGATAACTATTATAAAACTTAATGGAAAAGAGAAACCTGGGTAAAATAATGGAAATAATTTGAGTTCAACATTCTCCCATCAATAATAAGAAATTATCTATTAGCTTATGTCAACAGGCATGTGCAGAAAAACACCTGGCTACCAATGAGCAACTGTCATTTTGATAAATCACAGTTTTATAGGTAGAATAGGAGGTGGTTTGGCCCTTTTCAAATCTTCAATGATTTTAAATATGCTCGCTCCATTTATTAACTCCTGCAGTAGACTTCATTTAAACCTCAAAACGTAGAATTTATTTTGATCTTAAATGAACAGTGGTGCAGATGACAACTGAAAAACATAAGCAAGTGCACAGTGACTGCAAGTAAGAAAGGCATTGAACACATCGACAGTAGCAAAAATTCACCCTCTACTTGAGTTCACATTAGGGCTTATGATCCGACTAAATTCCCATGTTTCTCAGAGATCCCATAGGAAAGAGAGAGGAAGAGGAAGTAAGAACATCTGAAAAACAGATGGTCACATCTCTCTCTCTTCAGTTAACAGTTAAATTCAGATATCTTGTCTGTGATTCAAAACTTTTGGGCACTTTCATGTTACAAGTGCCAGACAGTGTGAGCTGGCTACTTATAAGACCATGTCGCACTAAATATAACAGGTTTTCCTTCGCACCATTCAGTCAAACATTGCAGTACATTCTGGAAATCAGATGAAATTAAGCATACTGCTATTCAGCCATTACAATGAACAAGCTTCCCAATCTATCTACTCAGTAATTTAAAGCCACTTCATTACAGCAATGCCTTTTAAAAAGTAATAATATTATGAGTGCTTCTAGTCAAACTATTAGGTTTGTCTTTTCTTCCAATTAAATTTACTCACTTATAAAGAAGAGATGAGCATATCTGAAACTGAAATTGTCCCCATCCTAAGAACGTTTATGCAGTTCCTTTTACGAGACTGTATTTTAACGCTTCAACAAGAAAAATCTGCTCATGTGAAGATAAAACGCAACACCAGAGCAGCATGAACATGTGCAAGGTCACTATTCTTCTATGATTCAGTCAGAGCACTGCAAATTATTTGTCTAATGTGCAAATTGCTGAGTCGCTAATGGTGAGATTCTTAACACTTTTAAGCACTGCAAAAGTAGATCTCCAGCTTCCCTAGTCTACGAGTCACGAACTGCAGTCAGGTCATTTTCATGTACCCTTAAAAATTTCAGTTACATATACTTCAGTCCTCAAAACACACCAAATGCTTTGGCCATTTTCTGAAAGTACAAATTTTAAGAAAGGTTAAAGCCTCAACTCACAAAACAAAGACTATAAAAAGAAAAGAAAAAAGAAAAAAAGAAGGAATGCCTAAGGCCCTGCTTTCATTCTGAAAGACTAAGGAAGAATGAGGCTCTTACAAGTAAGGGCCAGGTGACTATACTTTCACAAATAACAGCCTGTACAGATATCAAGTCCATTTTAAATCTCCAAGTCTTTTCCTGCTGTTTGTAGTAATAGAAGTACCTTAAAAATACATTAAATGTATATGAGAAAAAACTTTACTTCCCATACTTTCATTAGTCTTGCCTTCAGTCAGATTAAATTACACCAACCCCAATTTAAATGCTTTTTTACATTTAAGAATCCTACTTAATCATATTTCTTTCCTAATACAGGTGTGCTTTTCACCATATATATTGTGCTCAACACTTGGACATAAATGCATTTGCTCAAAATAGCATCAATAATGTATATGTATTTATTTAATATGCTGAACACAATTAAATTCACAGAATAATTTGCTAAAAGGACAATCACACGAGAGTTCAAAAAATTAATGGTTACTATCTGAAGATCTGACAGCATAAATAGCGAGTACTGCTTTTAGGAACACAAGTATTTTTTTAAGGATGACTTGAAACGCCAGTAGAACCCCATACATTCTGTAAAGGACAGAACTTTTTTTCCAATATTTTTCAAAGCAGTATTAGCTTCATTTTACAGCAAAGGATGCTGATGTGAAGGACATTACATGACCCAGCAAATTTCACATCACTAGTCAGCAACAAAGAAAGAAACAGAATCCAGTTCTTCTGAATTTCAAGCTCCCATTCAAAATAGCTGTTTCTCCCTCATGAACATTAAGGGGAGGGGAAAAAAATATTACAAATCAAGCATTAAAGATGTAGGCAATAACAAATGGAGAAATCAGTTTCTCCAAGAGGTAAAAAGCTTCTGTCTTGACTGAAGATAGGATTTCATTCAGTGTTTTTGATTTATAACACCCAGAAGTTTGCCTACATCCATACATAAAACAAATACTATACTGTAGAAAAAGTTCAAGATACAGATTTGCATCAATATATGGAATTGCAAATAGTGAAATGTACAAAATCAAGT
The DNA here is from genome assembly GCA_013397275.1 of Burhinus bistriatus. Lineage (NCBI taxonomy): Eukaryota > Metazoa > Chordata > Aves > Charadriiformes > Burhinidae > Burhinus > Burhinus bistriatus. The sequence goes on from VYXH01000565.1 coordinate 104,848, forward strand.
GGTCCCTAGCCTTCAGTCCTGAACTTTGTACAAAACCCAAGTCCTACATTTTAGTTAGACTACATAATGATGAGTAGAGAGATGTCAGTATTTCAAGTCTCAAAGCAGTACTAGCAAATTAATTGATAAGTTGAGATTTACCAAATTTGTTCTTTCTGAACATGTTAGAATTAAAATACTGGAGAGGTAGAGACGAGTCACTTACAGAAAATTTTACTTTGGTGTGGTCTGAAAGCTTACAGCCAAGTAAGCTGTTGATACGAACAGGAAAGATCTGCTGACTGCAGCACAGTTTTGTCTATATTCATTATATGTCTATGTAATTATCATCTAATATTATACAAATATCTATTTTTATAAGCAGAAACTGGGATTCTTAGTCTCACAACTTCTTTCCTCTCTTATTTACAGGATCTACTTATTCTAGCTAGAGAAGAAAAAGCAGACTGACAATCAGTTTAGTTCAAGCTGTTCCAATTATGTAGTCCCTTGATTTCAAGCGTGAATAGTTTGAATATGATATAAGAAAAGTGCTGGAATGGAAATAGCTGTTGACAGGCTCCCACCTATGGGAAACGGGAAACATACCTACTGTTTTAAGGGTATTGTCATGAAACAGCCACTCAAGTCTCCAGAGAGTCTTTCAGGATTCCATGGAAATATTAGAAGGCTCAAACTTTCTTTTCTCCAAGGTTTTTATTAGAAGAAATTCATTCAAAGTTCAAAAACTCCAATAAACAAGCAGGCAAGCAGAGTTAGCTACAAGTCCTCAAGGTAGAGTGTTTAGTGTATCTCAAAACTATTAAAGTCAGCATAGATGCATTCTTTATTGTAATGTGATGCTTAATTGCTTATTTTTCTGTGATGCTATGAATATCTTTAAAGAATACATGCCCTAGAAATTTCTGTTATACAATAATCATTATCGAATACCGGCCATTAAAAACCTGTTGTGGCTAACTAGTGATAGCTGAATTTTAGTTGTATTGCTTTACACTATTTACTACTCCAGACACTTATGACCAACATTAATTTAAGCCGCTATGTGCCAAATAAGTATGTCAAAACAGATTTCCTTTAACAGAAACCTGGTAAATGTTAGGCATGTTTTGAGAACAGGGTATCCATTCAGTTTCTAGGCACACATACTAATAAATGTCCACCAAACAAGTGTCTACATGTCAGAGGGTGTTTGGCTTTACTGAAATATGAAAGAAAGCATAGAAATGCCTTTTAAGCACCTTCAGTGTTTTTTCATAATAGACCTCAGCTGTGGATTGCTTGAGAACCACACAACACTTTTTAACCTTGCAATGGAAACTTTTAAGGGTAATGATCCTCTCTACCTGTCAGATCACTGTACTTGGGCAGAAAGTAGACTGAAAAGCATTTATGTGGCCACTACTTTTTTTACTTCTTAAATCCCAGTAATGCCAGCAAGCAAATAGAGAAGAAAACCTGGGAACAAAGTAAGTAAGCAAAATATTAAGGTGATTTTATTCATCACATATTGTTCCTTTTATTCATCACATATTGTTCCTTTAAAAGAAGACTCCTGCGCAGCCAACTAGAGGACTGCCTTTTTGCTGGACTACTGTTTTGAGGAACTCCTTGAAAGAAGTCAGGCTTACATCTCCCCTCTCCAGAGTGCATGCGAGGCAGACACAGCAAGGGGAAAGCCGACTGGGCAAGGACAGATCTGCAAGGCAGTACAGACAGGAAAGAGACACTGTGGAAAGGAACCTGGAGCCAGGTGCATAGGCAGAGCTCAAAACTGATGGAAATAATTTTCTTTAGGCCCAAAAGAGAGTATTTATGCTATCCACACAGCCACCAAACACTGCAAACCTGGAAAACTGGGAAGTAGGCAGATATTACAAAAGGAAAAAAAAAAAAATTATTTCTTAACCTTTTATTTCGATTTTGACACTATAAAACTTGTGACTCAAGTTTGCATCTTAAAGATCAGCCCTTGAAAGTCAAAACCTTTTGGTATTTTTAGGAAGCTGGAAACAAGGAAACTCTTGATCTCAACACAATTTCTAACTTCCCTACTCATAATAGCTATGACATTGGATAATCAACTACTATATTCCGAGTGCAAATATGCTTTTACCTTCTCATTTAAATGTGCTCAACTCTAAAGGACATACAGCCATCCTTCCACCCTAACCAGAGTGAGACAAAACAAAAGAAAACCAAACCAAATCTCCAAAAATCCATAGCAACAGATCTCTCTCAAGTAAACATCCACAGGTACTAAAAAAAGAGAAGCTATAAATCTTAGAACAAAAATGTGACCATTAACACTCTCTGTACAGCTCTTGTTGCAGCCATTGACATGTCTCAAACATTTGATTTCCAGTTTTGTTCCACGTCCTCCTGAGGAAAACAGTGCAGCGGAGCCATTGCTGACAGTATCACTGTTCTCCCACTGTCAGGTCAGCTGAAATGATGAGAAAAGCTGAATCTGAAAACTGCCAAACCCTCTCAACTTTGCAACGTACCCTAAAAACAAACACACTAACCTTAGCTATAGCCATACACTATATTCAGATCTCCAGAGCCCCTAGAGTAGCAACTTCTGTTTTTCTAAACCAGGAGTGAAACACACATACAGCAATATGCCAAACTCTGGAAATACACAGTTGTTTATTTACTCATGCATAAATGGCCTAACTGGAAGCTGGTACCTAACAGACTAAATGAGCAACTAAATCACTTCTCAGATTATAATACAATGGAGGCAGGGAGGGCAGAAACCAGACAAGAATCACAAAGTAATTTGTGCACACAGAAATATCATTGAAGATGTATATTTTTAATTTCTGCTGACAGTTGTTCAAAGGGTCTTATTCTTCTGGGCAAGTAAAAAAAAAAAAAAAAAAATTATCCTGCTCTTTGCCACACCAGAGAGGCACAGTCTGCCATTCGAGTGACCTTAGTTTAAGGAGTAAGAGTTCCCCACTGTGGGGCCAGGGAAGGCCATCACAGCACTGACACACGGACTGTTGGGCTGACTCTGTTATACTCCATTTTGTCTCTTTTGCAGGAACTTTGTAAGGAACCTTTCATCTGTCCTGCCAGCCAGAGACATCAGAGCTAGAACCTCACCCAACTGAAGTAAGAAAAAAGAAACATTTTAAAGAAATGGGGATCCAAATTAATAGGCATAGAAATAAACCACTGAAATAGGCATTAAGAAAACTACTTTATAACCAGTAGGGTATTCTGCTAATAAATAAATATGTATACTGCCCTACTAATCAGAAAGCATCTCTGCTAATGTTTCTTCTCACTTGATTATTTTTTACTCTACAATTGTACAATGCCTGGCACAACGGGGTTCTGATCTCAGCTGGGGCCTCTCAGCACTATCTAAAAAATGGTGACAGACATGCTCTCAGTGTCAGTAACGAATATATGGCTCTGTGTGTGTATATTATTTTTTTTTTTCCCATTTTCCTCAACCTTGGTGACCTCTGCACCTTCATTTTCTGAACAGACAGTGTTTTAAATGTGCTTGTTTATGAACAAAAAACCTAATTATTTACATATAAAGGCTTGTGTCCAACGTTTGTGTCCAACGTTCTCAAGGTATCAATAAAAATGACTCTTACAATACATTAATGAAGTGCACTAAGAAAGAACCACTAAGCTGTTTGGCAGGTGGATGAACTTAAACAGAACGCTTTTCCAAATATTATCAGTAGGACAGATGGAATCATTAAACTGTTTCTACTTCCAAAACAAAACACGTGGAAGTTCTGCTTTTAACTGTCTCATATCTTATTCCTTATTAAAAATGTATAAATATACAATAAATTAAAAACCTTTTCACATATAAAATCAAGTTGAATTATTGAGTGATAAATATTATATAGATTAAGATTTCTGATATAATATTTTTATTTAGTTTTCATAAAAGATTATTTTTAAAAATCCAGTTGATACACACTGTTCTATTATTTCACTAAGTTTTTCACTAAAAAATTGCATTGACATAATGAATCCATAAGGGTAAAGGGGAATTAAACTTCCTTTGTTTTTTGCCTGAAGTCATAAAACCAAGCAACAACATACAGCCAGAGAAAGTGTTTTTAAATAATATAAATATAAAAAGGTAAAAACATTCTTTACATCAACCCTCTTTATCTTAATTAAATTAACGTTTATACATTTGCATAAAGAAGTAAATCTACGTGTAAATGTAGGTTTTTTTACAAAGTATAGTGTGGTATCATATTCAGGGATGTGCTGCCCTGTTGGCTGCAACTTAAATAAATATTAAGGAAAAACTGGAGCTAATTCAGTATAAATCTGAGCTGTGGTGTCATGCGTCCATGTCAGTTCAAGTATCTCCACAGTCCATCTGTTTGATGACAAATATTCAGAATACAAAAGTGCTGCCCAGTGAGGAAATCACTGATACCAGCTGGGAACCAGATCTGTGCTCAGAAAAGAAAACTAGAAATTAAAGAGGTAAACCCTGATCAAATACACTCAAAATCCAGATAGCAGGGGTTTGCTACAGTAGTGCCTAAACAGTTATTACCTACCACCAAATGAGCTTAAAGATCAGCAAAGCTGCATACATGACAGATGATATTGGACAGGGATTTTTTCCATATAGCTTCCCATTTACTTTAACCCCAATGTCTAGCCCAGGTTCTCAGAGATTACCAGGTCCTATGCAATTACTACAATCAGCCCCAAATAAACTACACTTTGTATCAGCAGTGATCTGACAGCGCCAATTAGCTGCTGGTGCTGGCATTTAAACTACATCACAGCTAAAACTAGCAGTGGATTAGAGGTAAAATGGTGGGGCAACAGAGCCTCAAAACGATACGCTTATATATAATTATATATATATTATTATATTATATATAATACCATAACGAAGCAGTAACATGCATTGACTCATTGGTCACAGCTGCACAAGACACACAGTACCCAATTTCTCTTTCCTCCAATGATTCTTTCGCTTGTGGCTTTCTGAAACCTTAATTCTATGATTTGGCTGGTCATCAAAGTTTTTATCTTTTTAAAATTTCAGGCAGAGCCCAAAGTCAACTGAAGTCATTTGTTATCCACAAAGACTTTCTCAAGTCTTGAATAATCCCCTTTGTGGACAGTTATTCATTTTACATGATACTGTTCTGAAGCAACACTGAATGAATGGTATTACATCCTAATATATGCTGGACTGAAGCAAGCTGGCTGCTTGAGTCAAAGAGGAGATAATGACATAAAAGAGAAACCTATGCTGCAGGAACAAAAGTCAAACTCAGGAACTAACCTGTATGAATTCCAACACTGGAGTTAAGAAACTTCATTATGGAATGTGGGTTTTCTTTTGCATTCCACAGAAGTGTTTCTTATTTTGCATAGGTTCATATTTCTCTTGTTCTGTCTAAAGTAAAAGATGAACAGTTTAGCAAAGTCTATCTCTTTATGGATCTAGTTGTCATACAGCCCTGGAAAGGACAGACTCTAAAGGAAAACATCTTTTTCAATGTGTTTTAGCAAGTGGAAATCTTGAGAGAATCGTAATCTTGTGCAGTAGTCTTCTGAATCATAAACTTCTAAATCAATACTCAGGAAGTGAGCTGAGACGGGGAAAATGTAGCACCTGTAATCTGGCCACAACTTGGGGGCCCAAAGCAGAGCTGATTTTTGGATTTTGGTCCAGCAACCTGGTGATAAAACCCAGAAGAGGAATCTTTATTATATCAATATGGTAACTGAAATCTCTGTATTTAATGTATTAAAACAATAGACACATACATCACTGCTTCTTAATGTGATAGAAGGAATATTGGTTGGTTGATCACTGTGCAAAACTAAAGGCAAAAACATCACCAACATAACTCTGAAAATATAAATATATGCCAAATACAACTATACAGACATCGATCTTTTGCCACTACAAAGGTATAGAAAAAAATTCAATAGTCCAAAATGACACACTCTAAAATATTTGTAAAGCACTCTTCTAATAAATGGATGCTGGATCAGAACACCTAGAAGCCTCAACTTTTCTGCTTTTCTACTAGTAAGGTCTGAAGGTTAATTTTGCAGGATACACAACACTGACTGTTGAGTATACTTGAGGGTACTCATAATAGCCTGTCCTTTCATTTCGCACAAGCAATTCCATGAAAATTTTGCATCTTAAAAGAAAAAAAGCATGAGTAATTTCATAAAGTCTTCTAAATGTAAATTCATAGTACTATATAAAATATATATATATAAAGCACAGGAAAACAAAAGATTGATACAGACAAATCTAGACTTATTCAATTTAATGACCATCTACTATATTAGAAATCAAAACAAGTACTCCTAAATTTTGAATATGAGCACCGTAGCAAGGCTCTTAATCGGTCAAAGCCCTTATGTGAAACATTCATATAAATGTTTATATCAAAAGGTATTTGTTAACAATTCAGATAAACTTTTTCAATTTTGTTGATGTCAGCTTTAACATCTGCATTCTAGGTATCTTACAACAGTACATTGAGTAACATTATTGCCAGTGGAAATTTTTAAATTAAGTTTCTTTTTTTTTTTTTTTTAAGAAAAAAAGCATTGTCTTCCATAAACATCCTTTGACCACCAATCTTAAGCATATGTTAAAATAATTTTTTATCTCATGTTTGAAGCTTCTGTGTTGATGATGTTAATCAAACTTTCTCTACTTCTTTCACGCTATTTAATTTGGTTCCATTTTGCAATGACTTTGCAGCAGATGTTTTCTTTGATATGTTATTTAAGTGTATCAAAGAGATAAAAATCCATAAATCAACAGGTAGAACATCTTGTAATATATTTTTCACGTTTTATTTTCTGTATTGATTTATGTATTTACAGTGATTTATTTATCTTTGCAACAAAGGACTTACTGATAAATTGGCTATGTATGTTTGAAGATCAAGTCAAGAAATTGATTTCTGTTGTATTAACTTAAAGACTGAGTTTAAGATCCTTTTTTTCTTTATATAAACTCCTGAAAATCATTATTAGATAGATAGCAAGACAAATTCAATAGAAATTTAGAAAAAACAAATCTAATAAGCACGTGGATCTCATTGGTAACAATCTTCAGAATTTATTCTGAGTTGTTATGGCTCAAACATCTTGCTTTCCTTCTCGAAGGAAAACAACTTTGTTTTACACTTCTGTCTAGGTATGCTGCTCAGTCTGAACTGCCACGTGCTTTCCTATGGTGTGTTAGCAAAAGATTTCCTGCCAAGAAATTTGCTAAAATCTTACTGAAAGATTAATGTGCAAATAAGTTAGTAGACAATACAGTAGTAACAGCTAATAGCAGAAGAGTGAGCAAAACATGTAAATAAGACATATATAACAAGATTAGAAAAGAATGGTTTAGGTATGTACCTTGAGTAACGGGTACATAATTAGAAACACTGAGAGCACTATAGAAAAACAAAGACTTACAATAGTGCTTCTCCCCTCCTCCCCTAAATTGATACTTCATTTTATTAGGTCAGATGAAATGTATAATAATTGCTTTTTGTATCACTACCAAAATGCTTTTAAATCTAAAATAGCTTTCTGGTCATAAATTGGTAATTTTACAAAATAGAATAACTTTCACTATTATTAGAGGTGGATAACAGAAAAAAGAAGACGGAATTAATAAAAAACCCTGTATTTACTATTTTTTTCATATTTATGTGAACAAGGCTACCAGTTTTAGATATTTATTTAACAGGCCATATACAGAAAAAGTCAATTTTTAGCCATTTTCAAATCCCTACATTACTCCCCAGTGTGAAATTAATTACGAGAGGCCTAAGACAGACAGTAATTGTTGGTAGTGTTGAACAGAGTAAAAATGTAAGGGAATACTGGGATTTCAGTGCAACATTTTACTTACCTGACTACCTATTGTTTTTAGCATCTGTTTTTACAGGCCTGTAAATAACTACCCATAAATCTTAAAATTACAAAATAACCATTTAACATCGATTAATTTTAATACTGCATAATCAATAGTTACTCCATTGCAATTGAAAATAAAGACAGAAACGCAGCTTCAAAGACTATCTTTAACCAAAATTTATTTTTCCTGATCAGTAACTCACACTAATAAAAGGATTTAAGTGAAAGTTTACAAAACACCTTGATCCAGCCCCTTGTTTCACTTTGGGGCTGCATTTACTTCATTGAAACCAATACAGACACATCATCCATACAAAAGAAAAGAGAAAAAAACCTGAGAAAGCCACTATCAAAAACTTACTGCTGAAAAACAGTTTACTTACACAATGTTGTATTTGAAGAGAAAATAAAAGCCTTCTCAACACATACTTTAAAAACAAATACACATTAAATACAGCAACTGAAACTTATTATTAGATCCACATAGATTCCTATACCATACCCCTTTCGCTCAAACATTTGATTTCAAGCAATCCCACCCAGTTCTGATTCTCCTTGTCTTGGGCGAGCCATGAAACATGCACAGTCTAAGCCTGACAGGACAAGCTGGTGTCACTAAGTATGAGATGCAGCACCAAGTTTGAAAGGCCATAACCTTCATATGCGTTAGTGTCCTTTGCACTGGAAACCGGTAAACAGAAAATCGATCTTCTATGAATGTTATATAAATGATTAACATTTTTTGTGAAATTATATACGCTTCTTTGATATCTTAAGCTTACATAGGTACACTAAGCTTTGCACCTTAACTGTGCTGGTATCAAACAGCGTGCCTTTATTTATAGTGAACTGCATTGCAAGAAACGGCACTAACTTTAGAAATTGAGAGGCACTTGAAATAAAAACCGGAAGACTTTTTTTAAAAGTCACTTGTATAGAACTCCTGCACAGAGACATTCTTCCTTCAGATTTCTTCTGCCATGGCCACATACATGTTCAGACTGCAACCAGCTGTCTGACATCCTTCTTTCTGATTGCTCCTTGTTAGGCATCCCTGGAAGTCTAAGTCTCCCGATGTTACATGTAATCTTTATACCCCTTTCTTTGGTTATATGGCACTTGTGTATTACAGAAGTTAGCCAAGGAACAATAAGAGCCTCCTGGAACACAGCAGAATTCCCTAGGGCTTGTTTATATAAGAATATTGAATTGAAATAATTCAAGACGTGAATCCAAACCATTACAGCAAAACTAGCAGAAAAAGATCAAAAGGAGATCGGGAGCAGGCTACAAAAAGATTTACCTACATGAAAATTAGTAAGTCTCATACAAAAATCAGTGTGCTCGCCTACACGTATTCGTTGAAATCACTAACTGCAATACATCAGTCCACAACCGGTGGGTGGTAGCTAGTTGGGGAAAGTGGTAAACAGAGGGCACGATTTATTCAGATTGATTTGAACAGGCTGGAAAAACAGGCTACTGGACAGCTCATGAAGTTCACCACAGGTCCGTGCAAAGCCCGGCACCTGGGACGGAACAGCCCCGTGCAGTAGTGCCGGCTGGGCAGTACCAGGGAACTGGTGAACAACAAGTTGTTCATTCTGTCTTCATTGGTTTGCAGTTCCATGTAACATCTGATTTTTCTCTGCTGGATACTTTTCCTGTTCACTTTGTTACCTCTAAAACTGGTTATACTCTGCTCTCCAGGTTATTTGATTTAACAACCAGTCATTGACTATAAACGTGAGTGGTTTATAGCCCTGGGGCCTCTGGTATTATCCTGTGTTTGATAATGGTCAGCCCAGAGTGTACCATATTAAATGTCAAGGTACGTGCGGCACCCATGCCCTCAGATAACCACACAGCAGAAATAAATCTACCAACCTACGATTTCAGGTAATTTCACCAACTTGAAATGATGCTTTTTTTTTTTTTTTTGAGCATCTCTGAATTCAGCCTTAAGCTACAAAGGTATGTAGGTATGTTCAGCCACTAAAGAAAGTTTCCCAGCCCAGGAAATTAACTTACTCTGGCATCATATTTGAGGCGATGCTAGTGTCATTCTCTTCCCCACATAATGTGTACCTGATTACAAAGTCCTGATTACAAGGGTGAGAACTGAAGGCCCTGCCCATCCTCATGTGCCACAGCCAAAAAGATCTCTTCTAAATATGAGAACCTGTGAAGACTAATGATGTAGAAAGAATGGATGAGTCTCGCTATGTTAGATCATGAGAAGGACAAAATTTACCTAGATCTATTTTATTAAAGATATTTACAAGAACAAAACACTGCTTGTAAAAACAATGGAAAGGGAATGTAGGAATGTTGCAATGACAGAATTTCAAAATCTAATTACTAGTGTGAAAAAAGGTGAGGGTTTTTTTGTTTGTTTCCTCCAGTTTTACCCAGAACTGAGAATCCAACAGGTATAAACAACTCCTATAGGACAACTGAATCATAAACACGGTACTTTGTTGCAGGTGATGCCATTTGTAAGATTTTTTCTTATCTACCTTAGAATTGAAATTTCTGTCAAGAAGAGATCGGTGTAGTGACTTGGGATCTTAATCTGATACAGTGTATTCTAGAGGCATTTGAGATTGGGCTGGGTTCTCCATATGCTAGGATAAATTTCATACTTGCTTAAAAATTGCTAAAATATAAGGTCGTCATGAAGTATATCGAAGTTATTTTTAGTCGTCCTCTAACATAATACAGTTGACATGATCAGTGTTATGACTAGAAAAATGCATACATGGGCATATGTGTACATCTGGATATGTGAAGTACATGTAAAACAGATTGTCACAATTTCAGAATCATCAACATTTCATAACTTACAAATGTTAAGTGACAGTTTTCTGGCATGGGAGGGAGAACCAGCTTGCTCTGACCTGGCGCTTCTTGTGCAAGAGCTGTTTATCATGACAAAAAATCATATTTAAACCAGTAAATTTACCTTCTAAGGCTCAAAACTACTATAAACAAGAACTTTATTTCAACAAGAATTAAAATCCCACTTCTTATACCTGGAACTGTAAAACAGAATGTTATGTTAAAGAATCTGCTTTCCAGAAAGTTTTTGAAGACCCACAAAAGCATTCCTTTTTTCTCTTACATGGCGACAAACCAGTGGGACTTACTGCATACTTAGTAAAGGAATAGGTAGAAAAAACACTCCCATTGAAACTGTTTCTTTTTAAAATAGGGGAGGTTTTTTTTTAAATAGACAGAATACAGAGCGAAGTATACTGGAAAGCTTTTGTCAGTGCTTATTTCAAATGAACTGAATAGCGTTTTGTCAGTACTAAGCAGCATACCTATTCCAACAGTTTGTTAAAACCCTCTGTATCGTACAGCACTATCATGCATTTCGTATAGACCACCTCTTTTATAAGTCCAGTTAGTAGATAATAACTACATCTTGGTAAAGGTAACAATGCCTTTTTTCCTGCCTTATGTCTTTGAAGATAACAATCACACTGGGCCAAATTCCACAGGAACTATGCCATAAATAGCCTACAAATCTCACTATTTCAGCTCTTCAGTGTACTGGGTTTCTTTAATAAATTCAGAAGTTTCCCACCATTTGTGTCAAATGCAATATTTCAAAGAAGCCCTGCATTACAGAGCAAAGCTCCAAAAGGAAAGTATACTTCCCTGAGCAGATAGCAAACCAAGACTGCTAGTACAGACTGAGCTGTACTTCAACGTAGTTTTATGCACTCCTCTCTCTTTCATTTACCCGAAGTTAACCAACTGAAAAACAGAAAAAATGTATCCAGGAAACCAAAGATTATTCACTGGGGAGGACAAATTACAAAACTGTTTTTCATTCCCAGTAATCACTTAAATCACAAACCATTAGCAGCAATCACATTGATCACATAAAACAACTTGCAATCCCAAGAAGCAGCTAACTGTAATCCTTCAGAATATAGACTATTAGCAACGGTATGATTTAGTATTGCTAATAGGTAATGATTTAAAATGGCTATTAAAGGATAATATCAATAGCCACTTTGACCTTTGACTACTGAACAAAGTAGTATTTTAACTAAACCATTTCAGTGAAGCTCTTTTCATAGAGAAGAATTTAGTTTATATATACTGCAAGGACTTTGAAGAAAAATCTATCGAGTGATTAAAACATTCAACTACAATTTGTAAATGAAATGTTCCACCTGAACTTCACAAAATACTGGTGATCAAATCACTGTTAATTAACTGCCAAAATGCATACACGTATACACATGAAATTGTATATTACTTTCAGAGTCTCAGAAAGCCAGAGGATACATCCACTGCCTTCATTTCAGTGTTATAAAGAAGTTTCTTAGGATTTTGGTAAGTATCCAATGAGATCCTCCCCAGACATCCTTGAGAAATTCACAGTTTCGTTCCATTACTGACTTGTCTTTTTTGTGTTCTTTAAATTGCTGGAATAAGGAATATATGAAGCATCCAAAAAGATTACTAGAATTTTTAACGTAACAGGTAAGAGTGTTTGTCTATTCTCTACCTCATTCTGGATGCCAATAGCATCCATCTCTGCAGTAGGTATCTATGCAAGTACTCTAACCTAACAGTAACACACTTGATCAAAAAGGAAAGGAAGAAAATGGGCCTCAGGATAAGACAACATAAATAAGTGCAACTATAGGTGAAAAATGGGGAAAAGAGAAAAGGTCAGAAGAGAAAAATAGCAATGACTGGTAAGCAACGCAGTATCAGGAATCAGCTGATATACCCATACAAAACATAGCAACTTCCTTTATATTTCTTTGAATACTTTGAAGTACTATAAATTAAGGTCTGGCTTTCCTGCAACCCACCAGATACAATAGATACAGATGATCTGACATCATTTATTAATATGGTATTTCAATGCTACATTCAGACATACATGGATATGAAAAAAAAAGATGTAACACATGAAGTTAAAAAAACATAAAATAACCTTTGATAGTAAAAAAAGTGGAAACAAGGTTAGATGTAGGAAATCCTACAAGTCCATAAATAATAATCATAAGAATCAAAGTTTAATTTAGTATCTTTGACGTTTCTGTTATCTGATCTTGGTCCTAGACTGCTCTACACAAGACTAGAATTTAATATTAAAGATAAAACTAATAGCCTCCTATAACTACATTAAGTCAAATTAAATTGATATTTCTGTACTTCCTGGTATATAGCCATTTGTTACAGTAAGCAATTATAAATATACATGGCTGAATACATTGCATTCACTGGCCTTTGTAACACTGGGAGAACAAGTTGATGACAGAACGAGCTACTCAGTTGCTTCATCTGCAATCTCCCCAGCGTGTATGACCTGGGCTGCAGGATGAGGAGAGAACCCTGCCACAGAAGTACTCTACAGACAGAAATGCCCCTAATTCACTTACCCCAACAGAGAGTAAAAAAGGCAGGAGGAGAAGCCATTTCGGGAAAGCACTGGCAAGCCTAGGTATCTGCAATTTGTTTCCCTCATATGCTCCCCAAACATCAGTAATCACTGGATTAGGGTTGTCCATGCCCATTCTTTCCCTTTAGTATCTGTTTACGGGCTACCTGTCCAGGAATTTCTCCAATCCCTTTGCAAACCAGCTGAAACTATCTGTCTCCAAACCTCCTATGCCACCAGATTTCTAAAGTTTTCTGTGTAAAAGTACTTCATAGCATCTATTTTAAATCAACCTCTTACCAGTTTTAGTTAGTGCCTCCCAGTTCTAGTACCAAGACCTGGTGAGTAACAATTCTGTATTTACTTTACTCACTGCCTTTATGATTCTGTAATCCTCAATTTTCCCCCATTTCAGCCTTCTACTCTCCAAACTGAAGAATTTTGGACTTTTTAGGCTCTACTTACAAGGTATCTTTCTCCACCCTCTTGATTATTTTATCTGTGATCTTCTATACCGTAACTCTACTGTATCCTTCTAAGAGTACTCAAGATCTAGGCGTAAGGGTTTAAATAGCATTTATCTCCTCAATACTTCTCCTGATAATGCCAAAGACGTTGAGGGCTTTTTTGAGAACAGGTATTCACTGAGCCAGTGATTTCAAAAACTGTTAGCAATGACTCCAAGTTCTGCTTTCTGAAATCTGTCAGCATCTTATCAGGTTTAGATAAGATTTTTCTCCAGATTCATTACATTAAATTTATCTACACTGAAACTCATGCCACTTTTTCGCTCATTTGTTACATTTTGTGTAGTCCGCCTGGCACATCTTTAGACTACCCAAAAGAGGTTGTTCATCTGCAGCCTTGGAGACTTCACTGCATACAAAATCACTAGAATTTAATTTTCCTCTTTGCAATTCACAGTCTATTTTTCTGCTAATTTTTATGGCGCCTACTGAAGAGTCTTCAACATTTTCTGTAATTATGCCTGCGGATTAGAATATATTTGGATTTGAAATAACATTTGAGCTATTTACCAGTTATTTAGGCTACTAAAACTAGCTATAACTTGCTATTAGCTAACATTAAGTGCTGCAGATAAGCACAATATTTTAGAAAACATCTCCTATTTCTTAGTTTGAACCTCAGACTATGAAGATTAATGAAGTGGTGATACATGCTACTGTCCAACAGGCGTTCTGTGGCTGAATTCCTAGTGACAGCAAGGCCTTGAAATATCTGTAGTTGGGTGAAGGCAAAATCTAATTATTTTGCTGAGCATCTAAAGCACGTTGCAGCTATTCAAACCTCTTCAATAAGGAAATCAGTCAAGATATGTTAGCACATTATTTTTAAAGTACAATTTTTACTGCTGTTTTCTGGATATTTAAAAACCTTTATAATGGCTACATTTAAGGTTGGACAAGGTAAATAAATACATATATACTTGTTGAGAGAAACTTCAGGTTTTTGAAGTGGGTAAGTAAATCCTAACAATTTCACTCCCTAACTTTTTCTCCTCTCCACGCTTTGACTGTAAACGAGCCTCTCATTTTGTTTTTTGTTTGTTTGAGGAGGAGAAGAGTTTATTAATCATGTCCGAGTCATTCTGATACTTAATACTTCAAAATTTTCACTGTCTTCATTCAGTGAAGGAAGAGGAGCATTACAGTGAAGATTTTAGCTCCAGAGACATGCTAATTTTCATCAGTGGTTGATGTTGCAACCCAACCCAAACACAACTCAAAACCTAATTCAGTCCACTTCACAGAAGGGACTAAACTCCCTGGCCCCCTAAATGCCTTTACTCTTACAATCACTGCAGATTTGGGAATACAGTCATGTTGTTTCCCTTGGACTCCATGTAAACAAGCACACAGTGAATGACAGAACAGGCACCCAGATAACAATAACTAGATGCTCTGCCAAGAGCAGCAACAACTAATTAAATAAAATTCCTGGTGATCAAAGTTCAATAATAATGCTAAGTGACTTTTAATTTATTTATATTAAATCTTGGTGAATAAATGTAGTATAGTATGCGTCTCCTGAAAGAAAGAACACATGCGTATCCCCTGTCTTCATTTTGCAAATTGACAATAAAGCTTTACCTAATCACAGCAAGGCAGCAAGAAGACGTGTGCACTTGGAACAACTCTCGAGGAGATACAAAGCAGCAACAAACCTCTTTACCATTACAGAATATCACATCTTCTCAGAAGGTTATTTTTCATCTTTTGGATGCTGTAAAACTCTCCTGTGCAGAGCAAAATGCCCTCAGACTTTAGCAGTGATTCATTCATGTGGTACAGCTTTGTTGTCTGTGACTGCAGAATCAACCACTGATCATTATTGCAGACAGGATCTCACTGTTATTATTTTTTAGAGGGAATGAGGCTTATCCACTGCTAGAAAAGGCGCATCTCAAGCTATCTGTATGAGACATTACTCTACATTTGATGTTAGTATTCTCTGCTAAGTTTTTTTAATAAAGGTAATCATCCTTCAATTCACAATCCAGCTGGGTTGCTACTAATGAAGCAAAATAAATACAAGCATGCATGCGTACATTAAAATAAAGGTAACAGCTTTACATCAGTACAATGCAGTCACAATGCTATATACATTTCTGTGCTTTAGGACCTTTTTTTTTTTTGTACCATTGATAATAGACATCATCTTCTAGAAAGCAAGCAGCAGACAGTGAAAGTTATGTTTCTTCACAGCTGATTAATTTCATATAATTTTATATTTCTAGCCTAGTCTAGATATACTGTTTCATACCATGAGGCAGAACTACTTCAGCAAACAACTACCACTGGCAGAACAGCACTCAGCAGTGACAGCAAGAGCAGGAGACGATTCCTCCCAAGTCCTACTACAGAATGGTACACCAAGTCATACCAAAGCCATTAGGATTACCTGTGTACCCAGGAATTGGGCTGAAATGCTGCCTAAGCCATGAAAATCAGTATCAATTTTGAAGTTTTTAAAGGAAACTACCATGGATCTTACTAGGCCTGCTCACTGTTGAAATGGCAGTGCATTTAATGTAAACTTCAATAATGAAATAAAGTTGACTAGCAAACCTTTCTCTCTGTGACCACTGTCTTCTGGAATGCCTACAATGCTCCCAGTAAGCACAAATAGCTGAATTAATCATTGCTCAAATTATGCTAAAACCACTGAAAAGTGCAAAAACTGAAGCAATAGCTTAAAAAAGTAGTAAATTGTAATATATATTCATCATAGAATGATAGAATCCGTCTAGGTTGGAAGGGACCTTTAAGATCATCGACTCCAACCATAAACCTAACGCTGCCAAAACCAAGATACCAGAATCATATGCAGAGGCACTAATGTTATGCAAAAAAAAAAAAAAAACCCAACAAAAAAACCCCCACAAACAAACAACAACAAAAAAACATCACCAAAAAAAAACAAACAAAAAAACCCACCAGAATTCAGAATCAAGACAATTCTAAGATTTAAAAACTGGTCTTTACACTGAAACTCAGGAGGGGAAAACAAACAAACAAACAACCCAAAACAGAATAAACACTTTCAACAATTTTCAGAACAATCAGAATATTTTTATTTTAGAATTTCATATACTTTCTTAAAAAATTATACAGAAAAGGTTGTTCATGAAGTAAAAGTGCAAAAAAGAATACCTTCTTTCCTCCACCCTGAAACAGATTTCTAGTAAAATAGATAGTTTTCACAGAACTGCATGTTCTGGAAAAGTGGTTTTATCTACCTCCCCCAGACCCACAAACAGTCAAACATTAGGTTAGTCAATAGATTTAAAACTATAAAATCAAGAAGAGAAAGCTAATACTTTCAAAAAATATATTTATTACCTGCATAAGGTGGGCAAGAATAATTATTCTCACAGGAAAAATTCATTTTAGAAGGCTGAAATCAAACTTCTTTCCCCAGTATCTAATGCACTAAATCACTGAATTTTGACTCAGGGCTAAATTGCACTGTAGGTGGACACTGCAATACTAATTCTATCTTGAAGTGCTTTTTTGAAAATTCTATATAAAGACTGTTAATTTTTAAGCAGAAGTTCTAGAAATGGAGGAGAATTTATTTAAATCTCACCTTACTGCAAACTACGACGGGAAAAAAACATGGTCTGTTGCAAAGACTTCACTGTACGTTCACCAGAACATTTCTAACTACAGTTGAGACAACTGGTAGAGAATTACAGTCAAGATAAGCGCAAGCAACTCAGAAGTCAGCCCTGTATTTATAGCCATCCCTCAACTATTGCTCATGGCATGACATCTTAACCAACTATATAAAGATGTCATTGCTAGAAGCTACGTATCCAGTCAGCTCTACTGATAGACTGCTGGGAAGAAGGAAGGGAGGAAGCCACCTTTGCCAGAGCCAACTCAAATTATTAATACTGACTTAACTGCAAGGCTGAGATACTTGCTATGTCAGCTCTTTTTATAACCTCTGCTTCCAATTTTATGTTCTACTTAACAGTGAAGCCCTTTCTTACATCTAGATCATAAGCACTCTGTGGAAGGGAGCGCTGCCATTGGAGCTTCTTGTAAAGGACACAGTACAATGATCCCTGTGGTCCTGCACACCACTAAAAGTGCAACTGTAAAATCAGAAATCAGGGAAAAAAGTAGTTATTGTCTAATTTTTTTCTAATGTAACTTCTTAAATTCTTTTTGGCCACCACTGCAAACTTGCAGTTGCAGTAATGTGTTTACTGGCATCTCTCAAGTAACATTATACAGCTCGTAGTCCAAAAGCATTAAGACTTAAGCCAGCTACAGTTCAAACCTAAATGGGTTCCCACTGACTTCAATGTGAACTGGGTAAGACAGTATTTTTCAAATTTCTTTTATGTGTATTTTCATCTCATTGTCGAAGATGAAATGCCAGGCAAAGTATATGAAGAAAACTCTGCTGCAGAACCAGAAAAAAATTTCCAAACTCCTTTAGGGAAAAGACCCTTCAGGTGCTAGAAAAAAGTAGGGCTTAGTGTCAAGCTTTTGTTTTGGATGGATTGCAATGGATTTTTTCATTGGGCAAACCTTAAGACTTGATCAGCACCAAAAAGAAGTAATAAGAGAAACAGAACTTGCAGTACTAAGCCTCCAAACTGTGGCTAAATGCTTTTCCCCTTTCTTTTGCAGATTTTTCTATGATTTTTAATTAGACTTTAAACTAGACAAGGATCTTTTTCACTTTCTTTTCCTTGTGTGTAACTTTACATTCATGACAGAAGTACATGATACAAATTAAAGAAGATAACGATGATGACAACAAAGAAAGAAAATACCACTTATGAAGCTATAAAGTTCCATCTAAATCCTTCAGATCTTACCATGGAAAGTGATATTTCATCTTTAGGAAATGTTAACTGTATCAAACATTGGCTGCTTCATGGACAGAATTTTATGGTCAGCTTTATTACAAGTGTAAATGAGTTGCAGTGATGGGCTGGCTGACTTTGGAGGGGAAAATAAAAAAAAAAAAAAATCTTTCCTTGAAATCAGTGCAAGGAAAATAACTCATACATCAAGAGAGTAACTATTCATTTGGTGATCTCTAAAAATGGAAGTACATAAAAATGTTCTGCTTGGATTAAAATGAAAACTACATGTTCAATAGCAGGAGCTTATAATACAGGCATGGGAAACCATCCTTAGGCAGACAGGGAGCCCAACGTCAAGCCTGGCAGCCTACAAAGTGCAACGCAGAACCCAGAAGTATCAGCAGTTGCAGTGTGAAGGCAGCACAGTCACGTGCCTTTATCTCTGTTGGCTCCACGCTCGCATTTTAACCCTCCAAAATGAACTCAGCAGCACCTTGCCTTGTACTGTACTGTCGTGGTTTGGGCAGAGGTGAACTGGTTTACACTCCAAGAAAACAAATTCAAATTTTGATGCATGTATTATGTGTGCTGGTGCATATGTATGTTTATTAAATTGACTATATATACACCTTACAAGTGTTTAATATTGCTTATAGGCTTTTTCAGTAACATTAGCATTGGTAGAGTGCAGCCTACAGACCATGGACCAAAAATGTCACAAGCCAAGTCCATGCCCCGTGATCAAAGCTGGCCTAATAACACCATATCATTGTGCAAAAGTCAAAGAGTACCAACCGCAACATGGACTAGATAGCCGCGAGGAAATTAATTAGGTCTAGATAGCTGTCCAGACCTAATTTAGAGGCTATTTGAAGACAGAAGAGGCATGATTTAATGTCCATCTTTGTTATCACAAATATTGCATCCCTATTAAATCTCATTATTAAAATCAGGCAGGGGACAGAAAAAGGACGACTGCAGAAAACCCAATCAGAGGAATAAAATAAAAGTGCATTTCCTTTGTAAAGCACATATTCTCTCCAGCTGTCTTTCCTTCTGTGGTGCTATCGTGTGACAGCACAAGACTCCCCCTGTTTGGAGGAAAAAAAAAAAAAAGGGAAGGGCTTGCTTCAAAAGATCATAACTGTACCTGGGAGAAAAATATGCAAGGAGGGGGTTATGGAGAAGACTTTATAATATTATTCAGAGGCTAATTTAATCTCCTCAGAATCAGTGCATGAAAGACTCTCTTGATTGTGAAGACAGGGATAGCAGGGTAGTTTCTCTCAAGATCAAGTTTGTTTTTATGAATGTTCTCTGTCCTCAAGAGGAAAACACAATCTTACTTGAAATTAAGAATTAGACTGTTAACAAAACAAAACAAACAAACAAACAAGAACGTAAACCAATTAAATATTGCTAGAAAAAGTATCACAAGAAGTAGGAAGAGCTATTTCACGTGTTGCAAACAGAGGCTAAGCAAAGACTCTTCCAACCTTGACTTGAAAGTTAATGATATCACAATACTGAAGTTATTCTTAAAATGTAAAAAAGATACAGCCCCTGCATGGATCACTTGTGTCACTCTTGCTTCCCATGCTGGGACCAAATGCTACACAGAATTAGTTTTACAACACTAATTTATAAGCCAGACAGTCCAACAGTGATCTATCTCTTCTGCAGTGATTACTTCCAAAGTCAAAGCAAGTCTGCTGTGACGTAACGTAAGAAACTGATCTCCACCAAATCCATTCTAAAATTCTAAGTGAAGGAGAAACAAACATGGGTGGTGTTTTTTGGGAATTATTCTTATTTTTTTTTAATTTATGAGGCATGGAATAGTAGGAGCTTGTACTGACTCCAGTATAAGCTGCTCATAATGACCAAGCAATCAAAATAAAGCTGAACAGCTTCAGTGGACTTTACAAATGCACACTTCTCTTCCCCTCCCTGAGCACTGTTTAATATGCAACTGGACTATAATGTTTCTTGTTAGGCAGACAGCTTAAAATTAGAATTGTGGGAGAAGTGATTGATGATCTGAGTTCCCACAGCCCTTTCAATGAAACATATTCCATTTTCATTTCAAAATATGTTTATTATGAATTATTGGTTTGTCATTGGACTTGATGAAAGTGAATTTACATGAACAACTCAGACCTCTGCAAGGGGAAATACTTTAATCAGGTAACCTTTCCCTCAGTCTTTTCCATACTTTACAGAAACAGACAACCTAGCTAGAATTTTATTCTTTGCATACAGAACCAGTTTATTGATTGAGTAATGTTTCTTAGTTTGGAAGCCACTTACTCAAAGTCAAAAAATGTTGTGACCTCAACCCCTGACTCTCAGAATAAATCATTAACATCAGTGTCTCAGGCAAAGCTTTATACTATTTGTGCAAAATGATGAAAAAGCATCTGAATATTGGATGAGAGAAGAAACATCTTTTCAAGATGCCTTTATAAGAACAAGTCTTTCAAGCAGAATGGCCCTTCAAGTATAAGCTGATGGAAAATTTTTGACAAAATATGCTTCAACTTCCAGAATTTTGGTTTTCCAAGCAGCTCTAGTCTGAGGTTTGCTAGTCAAACCCGAGACAAGAAAACAGAACATGCCCCTGTGAACTACAAAATCGTTCCACAGCTTGCCACTGCTTAACCAACTAGTATTCCCTGGAGCACACGGACTCCCATCATTCACAATACAGCTGTTACACTGCCCATGTTAAGGAAGTGACCTAGCTGAATATGGCTATTGTCATCATCTCAGTCACAAAAAGCAACATTTTATCAACAACAAAAGGTTATGGAAATGCTTTTCTCTGTCTTACACAGCACTGGTTATGCAGGCAGGATCTTTTTTTTAAGAAAGAGCAACAGTTATCACTAGCCCTCTGCTTAAGAAGCTGACTCTGAGGGACATTCAATGACAGGGTGGTAACATTCAACACACAAGAGCCCTTGCGGCCATCATCTTAAAACCCCTCAAATTCCTTGGCATCAGTTGTTAAGTCAGCAGTTCAGCTGACCATAGATCTCATTTAAAGTAGAAACCGTTCCTCACCAGAGTGTGATGAAATGATTGCAAGGCCTGTAGCAAAGGATAAATTAGATTGTAATTAAAAGCATATAGGAATCAGTAAAATGCTCCCTATGGAGAAATTAAAGGAGCTTCTGAAGTCTAAGGTCATTGCATAGTATTGGTTGAAGGTCCATGTCAGCACAAACACTGACACATCCTCATTTTCTTTATATTTTAATACAGGTTTCTGAAACCTCTCCCCATCCACTTTTGACTCTTACCAGAAGGAAAAATAAAAGGATGGAATTCCCAGGGCATTTTTGTAAAGGACAATGCTGCCCTGTTCCTCATTTCACTAAACAGTGACTGTAGTACCTCAACTGCAATGAAAACAACTTACACTTGGAGGATTAATGCCGGTGTTGCCACTAGTTACCATTTGAAAACAGCAGCAGAAATACCAGACTTATGATACATGGCACAGTACCTTTCACACACAGGGATATAATTTACATCAGTGTATCAACATTTCCATTGCACATTGTAGGTTAGAATTTAAATCCCAATGGCGGAGAAGAAAGCAGCAGGTCAGGGTTACATTTGTTATTAACTTGACAAGTGAAAAAAATTCTCAGTGCTACAATTAATACGTCTCACTGGTAACTGCAAAGTTTCTCAATCCAGTCTGCATACATTCATCTAGTTTTGCTAGCACAGTTATACCTAACAGCTTGTTCAAACTGGTCTAATTTTTTTTTTCAGTAAGATGGCTCTTCAGCAGTCACTCATTTTGAAAACCATACTCTCCTCTCACCCTACCAGTGAACTTAAGTTAGACTTCCATTTATTTTTTCTCTTTTTTTTAGTTACGTTGTACTGCTGTATTATGCAGTGATTTATGCAAACTGTGAGTTATATATCTCAAACAGGGTCATATAACATTCTAAACTTCAGACCAGTAAAAGCAAAAGTGATCTCAACCCATTTCTGTCGGTCTGATTAACATAAAATTGATAATGTAACAGGCAGAATGGTGCTGGGAATAAAAAGTAACATTCACCAGGTATGAAACTAACTTAGCAGAGACCTTAAAGACCCAAACCATTCTTCTTTCTTGTGCTGATTCCTATACCTGGGGCAACTTAAAAACTAAACCCCTTGTTTCTTGAACCTGAAGAATTCTAAGTCTGAATCCAACGTCAGTCTGTATTTGGCTTTTCCTTATACATAACTGGGACACTTTCCTGGTTTTGTGGGATATCATGACAACCACAGACAGAAACCTATTCTACTTTATTTCTCGGTAGTGTTCAAAGTCATTATATCTACTTCTACTTAATTCCTAGATAGGTGGTGTCTACATAAATATATTATTAAATATAATAAATTAAATACAATTAAAGTAGAAATACACCAAATGTTCATTATCTTTGATAGGAAATATTCTAGAACACCACTATTGGAAAGAATACACCCAGCATACAGGAACAGCAGCAATATCCGAGCTCCTAGCAATAGAGATTTTTCCTAAACAGCTGATTTGGACTTTCGTTTCATTAGGACTGCATATTACAGTTTCTGCTTAGAGGTGATTTGCTTAAGCATAGACTAGAGGATAGCCAAGCCAAAGAATAGTTTTGAGAGAGTTACTAAATGGTTCAGTAATAGTTTGAATACTAGCAAAGTGGACATGATATATAGTAAATAGGCAAGCACTTATTCCACAAGCAGCATGACTTCCATTTCATAAATCATCACTTCTGATATGAAAAGAGTATGTGTCTTTATTCACTGGCAAACAGCTGCTCTCAATTAGCTTAACAAGTACGTAGCACAAGTCTTCTCCTCCATTACAGTATAAACATATAATCAGACCGATATTTCATGGAAAGTCTGCACCATTCCTGTAAGTTCTCAACGTTGCTTTCATTTCCCCTCTTTGTTTAAAGGTGGCTTCACGGTGACAAACTTTTTCCAGATGAAGCCCCATTCACTCTCAGGTAGTTACAAAGGACAAAAAAAGACAGGAAAAATGGGAAAGGATAATCAGAAAGGTAGCCAAAATCTCCTTGTTCCTTTAATTATTCATCTGATTAAAAACATATATATATGCTGGTAAATTTTAGTAAGTCTTCTCTCCATACTACAGGCAAACTAGGGAATCTAAGATTCTGTCTGGCTCTGTATTATTATGTACCACTGACATGTTTGATTTCAGTCATCTTCACTCCTGGGGTTTTGGCCAGACAGTCCTTGTAATGTGATTTACTCTAGAGGGTGATTTGTAGACATCTAATCTCATTTATCTAAAAATTGCACAGTGTGTAATTTTATATTCTACATTACAATGCCAGTAAATGTACAACTAACACGATATTCCATATTTGTGTACATGTAAGAGCTGAAATCTGTTAATACATTACACGTAAAACTACCTGTTCATTAGAGAATAGAGTTCAAATAATCTTGGTTCCAAGGTCTATCTTCTCATCATTCATCCATTAAAGAAGCATGAAAATTAAACCTAAATCTATATCGTTAAGTAATAATACAAAAACATTAAGTAAAATCTAATATTCAAGAGAAAACCATCATCTGTTAGGTAGCTGCATACATGTACAGATATGCATATAGTTCAGCTCTACAGCAGTATTTTCCATTAAATAGCATCAATTTACTTTGCAAAATGTAATACACCTTAGTACACAAACCTCAATACTCACTCTATATTAAATAAGCATTACCTCCTCTTTTATAGTCACCAGATGTGAAGGCAGCTGAGCCGATGAGTTTGAAAGCCAAGCAAGAACAGTGTGCATGTTACGGAATGCCCACTGGACTTAAGTGCTCAACTTGACAAGAGTAGCTTGACACTTAAAAATGAAAACATATGGCTTGCAGACATTTCCATTCAAGTGACGTGGAGTAGTCCAAAACTGTGAAAAGTGAGATTACAGATCTCCTAGATTCCCCAAACTCTGAGGGGAAACTATTTTTGCTATGTCATTGTTCTACCTCTGATCAAGGGTAGTCAAGGGTAGAAGTCAACCAGAAAGAGGTTCAGGAGCTGGGAAAAGAAACACTGTATTTCACCCCTTCCTCTAAGATTTTGAATTTCTCCTATCTATAGGTATATACTTACATGGCTTCCAACATCACAAGATTCTAAAATACTGGTTTCGTTTCAGGTGTCAGTTTTAGCAAACATGTTTTTCCTCCATATAAGTAGAAGACTAGGTGAGCTACAGTGCGGTGTAGAATACAACAGGGATTTGATATTGTGAGAATACTATCATTAGAACAAAGAAAACACACTTTACCTCCCTGTTTTTTCCTTTCCAGCACAGTAGAATAGCTATTAAACAGATTTATTGATGGTATGTATGATTATTTCAGCAGAAATGTGAAGGAGCAAGGGATCAGCCTTCACACCTCATTTCCCGTCACATCCCACCAGAACTGATGACCTCTCCTGCAGTACACTCAGATGAGGGATAGTACCAGACAACACGATAGAATACATGTCCAAAACAGAAGTATTATTTTTCTTGCTTTGTCACAGGTAAGAGCATAAATTTGTTTCCCACATGTACAGACGTGTTTGTTTGCTCTGAATATACAAAGCAGCATTGCCACATAATTACCAGCTGCCACTTCATCAGGGGAGAGAGATACAACTATTGGGTTTTTCCCTTTGTTTTGGTTTGCAACCTTTTTTCATGGATTTCATGCAACAAACTAATCTCACATAATATAAACTATTACTAAGGGGTTTTCTAAGTAACAGCGAGCAACATTTTGACTTTAAAGGCAGTCTCAGCCTTTCACAGTAAAACTCAAGTCTTCAAGTAAACACTGCATCTTAAGTGTTCACATGTAAAAGGCACTGATAGTGGGACAGGACTACTGAAAGACTAAGTAAAGAAGTGATACTGCCTGGTGGTGCACACATCCGAATGTCCATGTACCACCCAGCCCTGACAAAAGTCACATGCACACCGACTAGCAACATGCATCATCTTTGAGCACAGGCCCTCAATTACTGCGCTGAACAGCACTGACATTTTCTACAGCTGATAAACATTCTTTAGTGAACAAAATGAGAGCACCTCATAGGGGAAGTCTTGGAGCTTAATGTGTACAAGAGGTGCTTTACACTAGTACTTATGTTCTGTAACCTATAGAGTTAATTAGAAGAGTTATAAAACACACTGTCGGTATTGAGAAAGTGTATTCCAGCTGTAGAGAAGGGCTTTTGGATTATAAACCAGGTATTGTTCAAAGCTTGACAAGCAAGTTTTATTTTTTATTTACTCATCTCTGTTCAGTCATGAAGCATCACCAGTGGTTGCTATTATATAACTAGTTAAAGCGCACTTGCAGTATGTTTTTAGTATGTCATATCCTATTTTTACTCTTATGCAGCATCACAATTCAGCAAGTATTGCAAAGGTTTTGTCCACTTTCTTCATTTCTTGTTCCTTTCCCTCTGAAACAGTGTCCTTTTCAGATGCAGCAGGGGCTAAGAAGCAGCAACACACCCCTAACCACTAGCTATTAGCTGTTACTAGACAACAGCCTGCAACACAAGTGAATTAATATAAAGGAATTTGCCTTTCTCGTCTTTTAAGGATGCTACTTTTCTTTGTGCTTTTATTTAAAGTATTGGTTACAGTCATCTCTAGCCTCAGATGCGCACCTTTTTTTTTTTTTTTTTTATCAACAGAGCGGGGATGTTTTATCCCCCTTAATGTTCTTTGAGGAACAGGTATTTAGAACGGCAATGTTGTGTATCAGCACAGTCTGATCAAGATGGCATTTTAATTATACAGATTGTCTCTCCCTAACTTTTATTTTATTTTTTTTTAATATCAGGAACTCCAAAAGTATCAAAGCTAAACTAAAATCACACTGAACCCAACACTCTCTCCATCTTCTGGACTTTCTCTCATTAGGGGAAGTTAGAACTGAAGGTCTTTGAAAAAATTAACTTTCCCAACAGGAGCTGCAACCATGGAGATAGATAACTAATGTAAAGCATCTTTGTAGAGACAGATCAAAAGTAACTTTATCATTGGGGCATCAGCCTAGGCGTTCAAAACATAAGAAATCAAAGAACTGGTAATTCATGTTTCTTTCATATGTAACTGACATCAGTGAATTGAATTATTTCATTGATATAAGCTTTCAGGAAGAGCTACCCTCAATTAGAATAGCAGCTGTCTAGAAAAGGTCCCCAAAGAAACTAAAGGATAGTTTTAGGAAAAGAAGTAGCATTTCTATCAAAGTTGTATCAACTACAGCATGAAACTGTGCTCTATCTTTAAGAAATACACACACCCACATGTGAAAAGAATAACTGTGATACTTCAGAATATGTTTTTCATCATCCCAGCCTTCTGCAGAGGCACGAAGAAAAAAAAGTGCACCTTGCCTGAACTTACTAACCTCATACACACATACCCACCCTAGTCATGAGTAAGGTGAGAACAACGAAGTAATTTAATTTTTGAGTGGTTTCTATATATAATAGATTTCTTCTGGCAAAAATGTTCCTTAGAAAGAATGTAGAATTTCTCCCAAGGGAAAAGATTTAGACATCCACCACAGCATCAGCTTCATTTTCACCCTCTTCATCTACACCCTTCAGCTACCCCAATCCACTCATTTCCTTCTTATATAAACATTTATGTAGCGCATATCTCTCATCAATGAGATCCCAAAACAATGATGAGCTTGTTACAAGAATAACCTGATATAGATTACTATTTAGCAAGTATACAGCCAGCAAAATAAAACCATCTTAAAACCCAGCATTTGGCAGTGGCTATCAAATCCAGCTTGTTACACAGTGTTACCATCGTTTATAAAAGTGCACTCTAATTAACGTAAATGAGATAGCAAGAACACAGTGACATTGTTAACTTAATGACCCATAGTGAAATTATTTGAAACTTCCTTGAAGTTCAACTTAATTATAGTGGATATAATATTGAAGAATTTAAAGAAGCTCTGGATGCCTTGTAGAATAACCTTAATAATCTTTCTCTCCTCTCCCTTCAATTTTAATGTTTGTGTGTTTAGAATGCTGCTTATAATCCATGTATTTAGTATGGAAGTGAATTACAGTTTATAGTTGGTGCCATCCTCACAGTAAAACGACATCCATGTTCTCCAAACCAATCACCACGCCATATTTTAAACTAATACGGTACAAGAACTTGGCAGCTATTACGAGGAAACTGAGTTTTGATAAGATTTCAACTCTATCAAGTGAGATTTTGTCAATGCAAAGAAGGATACTTTTGCAAATTCTAAAGGCACTTTTTTAAACATTTTAAATCCAAATCACACAAAAAACACTTTAAATTAATTACCAACATAACTATATTTTGCCCTGTTCTAGAAAGTAATCTCAGAAGCACCACAGCATACTGTGGGCTTCCACCTAAAACAAAACCCATTAAAAAATGCAGCTTTACTGCAAATGGCAAGTTTAAGTTACTCTGGAGATTGGTAGTGAAATCCAACATACTTATTTTTCTTACCTGAATTATGAGTGCATTGTTTTCAACTGCAGAGCGAGACTTGATGTCTAATATGAATTTGTTATAAAACAGAAATAGGAAGAACATTTTTTTCATTTTTTTCAAATTATTTGATCATGAGCTCCAGAAGGAGAATTACTTCCCACATAATGCAGAACAACCAGATCTGTTTAAGGCTATTGGTACAAACCATGGGAAAGATTTGGAGCATTCAGAAAAGACGTGCAAACTACGTTGCATTTCCATACTGGTTATTAGAGAATAAGAAAACAATCAAAAACACATTTACAGGAAGTATAACACAGAAAAAAAAACAAAAACTTTAATCAGCTTAGGCTGCAGTCTTTTGGTGCTGGACCACAACAGAACTATTGTGCACAGCAAGTCCATCCACTAACAAAAGGCACTGTTAATTAGCAATATTACTGTTAGAGACAGGTTTTGGATGCCCTTAATACCTTTAGAATGATCTTTGTTTCACATAAGACAGTAAGAAGATCCACAACTACTCACAAAATCCCTCTTTAACATTACTGTCCATCTTCAACTCTAAATGCCAAGAAATTAGTCTAAATGCTTGCAATTTACCCTCTACTGGATGTGGGTGATGACTTCATAAGTGATATTTGCTGCATTACCTAATCACCCTGTGCTTTGAATCTCAGTGTAATGTGTCAAGCCCAAGGGGCAGGGGAGCTTTAGCTTTAATTCGGAGAGCAGGCCTATTATGCAAAGCTGAGTTCTACAGAACAGGATTCAGAAAGATCAATGACAGTCTATACTTACAATTTCATGAGTTACCACTTTCAGTCCCGCGTCATAGTGCAAGTTTTTCATACTAATGAAAACATCTTTTTTCCCCTTCCCATTTGAAAGCTTCTTGAAGCATCTGTATTTTATTTCTAATTGGATCTTATTCCTGAATAACTTCAACACAGCTCAAAAACATGGTACTGCATAGCAATTTTTCCCCTCAGTAACATTGCTGCAGACCCATGGATTATAGGACAAAAATGTTAGTAGTGAGAGGGAATCCCTGGACCAACAGCCTGGACTGTTAGTAAAGGCAGTCATATTACTTCAAATTTCCATAAGCTGATCAAACTACGTTTTAAAAGTAGTTAGATTTTTTTCCTCTTATACTTCTAAAAACTATTATTCCAGAATTGTCTTTAATTACTATGATTTTCTTGCATGACAGAGTTTGTTTTCATTTGCTCTGAAACAGTTATATTCTAAAACCATAATTTAAGTACAAGCAACACGTGCAGTGAAGACACAGCAATCCAAATCTCAGTGTAGCCTGTATAACATATCAAGGACTCCGGATTTGTACATGGGTCACTGGAGTTCCCATTCCTCAATTATCACATATTTACTGATGCTAGCTAAAGTGGAATTAGTTTGGATTTGCTTACTTATGCTGCTAATCGTATTTTCTTCAATACACTGATAGATTATTAAACTAAGCCTTTTAAAGGATATGTTTTAATATAAATACATAGCAAACGCTAGGGCAACTGGTATTTCCAGACAACCATTTGGAGATTTCAGTCTCTTGCCTCTGTCACGCGCTGTCTGTATAAACAGTTAAATCCCAAGTTTATTCTGTTCAACAAAATGAGGCTCTGATCTCTGTGGAGCTCCTAAACCTTCATTTCACACACACACACAAAAGGATCAACACTTTCATGCACCTGATGCAAATTTTCAGATATAACTACTAATGCTACGTATACAAAATAAAAATATATTAAAAAATCACATTGGCTGAAGTAACAAGTAATATGACCCCATGTATCTTAGTAAACTCATCTGTTGTTTTTCTTTGAAGAATACCTGGCCATATATAGCCGTAATTCCACTATTACTTACATGACGATTTTTGTGTGTACTCTGCTTTTCTCTCTTGCTAATGGCAGACTTTTGTTTTGGAACAGAGCAGTGTGTTCCCCTGGAACCATTATAATCCATCACATTGAAACTGCCTTCAGACTTTTACAGGCAATGGGAATAGTAGCAGGAACCACAGTTGCAGCGAGCAGTTGTCAGTTGCTGCAGTTTCGCATACATGCAGTCTTCACATAAAAGGTTAGCTAGAAATACTGCTGACTGCTATTCGCTTACTAAAAAGCCACCATTAAAAAACTATGGCATCATACTATTAGTTGAACAATGAAAAATGATTTGGACTAAAGCAGTCCATCCGGTGACCAAGACGTTGCTCTCAGTCTATAGGAAGTTAGTGGTGTTTCGCCGTTGGATTTGGATTGCATGCTTTTTTCCTATTCAAGGAACAGAGAATCAACCACTAGTACTGATCTTATAGCCCATATTAAAGCTTCTTCCTCTGTGGATTTGGTTATGGTTGATCACAAGCTTCATTTTAAGATGATTGAATGTTTTCCCAATAGTAAATCCCTTCTCATGTGGACTGTCTGGTGACCAACTCTTTGCAAGTCCTAGGTTTAACCTTACCCTCACTCTTCTGAGTGAGGATTTCCTCTACAGAAATCTATTTTGATGAGATCTGTCCGTATCTCAAACTCAAGCAGTCTCTGTTCCTCTGCCTAGTTCTGTTGAAATCAGTTCATAGCTTCAACAGTTATCAGAAGCATTTCTTCTACACACACATCCCCATTAAATGAGTACCCTCATCTTAGAAACTAAGCTGAAAACAAAGTGTTGGAAAGCTACACATTTAGAAATGACATTGATGATTCCTTGTGTTTGCTTACATCTGTGAATGAACTGCCTTTCAAAAGTAAAAAAAAAAAAAAAAAAAA
>VYXH01000565.1:141120-178286 GCA_013397275.1 Burhinus bistriatus
TCTCTTACATGGGAAAAAAACTGCACATTAGCCAAGAAAAACTTCAGAGGTCTCCAAAGCCGGTTCATAAATCTTAACAGACTTTCAGAGCTCCGCTTCAAGTTCCAGATGTAAACACCATGACAATCTTGGCTAGAAACTGATATTCAAAAATCTGCACAGAGAAGGATTTTATTACAGTTGAAATCTAGAAAGCAGAAGGAAAAATTAGTGAAAGAAACAATGTTCCTGACTATTTCTCCCTCAGAAATGTCAGAAGAAACATCTATAAAGAGCATTCCGATGAGCACCCATCTTCTTAAAACACTCATATATATCCATAAGGCCCCACATCTCTTAGCAGTCAATCTGCTAACACAGATATAGTGTCACCAACTATGGAATATTCAGAAAAACAGATGCAGAAAATACAAGTTTTCTTTAAGACACTTTATCTGGAAATTCAATCTGGAGATAATAGAAATGGTGCACACTACAGAATACATTTTCCTGCTTTGTCCAAGTTCTCAAATTGGTCCCAGATTCTGCTTTGTCCATCTGAAGAGGATATGCAACCAGCAGAAGTAAGTACTAAGGGTTTCACTGGGCAGACAGAACTTCTCCTTGTACACTCAAGGCCATATACTAGAAACAGCAAGAGCAGACGAGATGTACTGGTTACAGAATCCAGATGGAAGAAAGAAAAAAAAGAAAAAGGATTTGGAGAATCAGATTCTGGCAAATCTTGTAGCAGTCTACAATCACTACAGTTAGCTATCTGCTCTGTGCTCTTTCTAGGAGTTAGCCTGTTACCTCCAATACAGGCAGGTCTTACACCAAGAACCAATCTGAGAACTGGGTCACAGCTGAAGTGCAGGAATGTGTTACCGTACCACCATGTAACAGAGAAGGGAAACTTCAGCAGCCAACAGCACCTAAAGATACTGTCAGGGGAGGTGTCATCATCACCCTCCGATTGCTCCTCAAATTCTGTCACACTGCTACCATTCAGCTGCCACCACTTCTAAGATGACAGGGAAAGAGTGGGTTTTGGTTTGGAGATTTTGTCCCTAAATCTTCTTAGAACAGGGAAAATTTGTGCCCCAGTACCTGCACATAGTGAGTACAAATTCTACATACATACACACACACAGAGATGCACTGAGCTATTAGTTACTGCTTAGGCTTAAATATAATCAGGATGCATTTATCTGCTGGGAAAAGCTATCAAGCAGCAGCACCTTTGACACTTCTGAAATATTCTGTGTTCAAAAGATCACAAAGAAATTCACATTTATATATTATGTAACACAATAATCCAGCAAGATGCATTTTCTCTGTGTTTCCCCATGTGCTTTGTAAGAGATAACAATTCCAAATGCTATTTTGTCTTGTAAGGCTAATGTAGTTTTTAAAATAATGTTTATGTATTACTACAAGATATGTTTTCCTGCAATTGCTCAGATACCAACTGGAGACAAAAAATATTTTTTGCTTATTCCAAGATCCCCATTTAAAAAAAAAAAAAAAAACAACATCAGCAGCAGACCATTATGCTGTGCAAAGGAACCATTCTCTTTTTTTCTGCCTAGCCTTAAGTAGTAACAGCTGTACTTTGTCAAATCAAAGTTTTTTGTAGCACCATAGAGTTTCTAGCACTGTAGCTGCTCTCCTTTTTTCCCCTGTCGCATAAAGCGGATGCCTACAGAAGAGAATCTTAAGACAAGGCAAAGAATATAATAATTTTTCTCCTCAGACTCTGTTTGTGTTCAGACAGTCTGAGCTAGAAACAGTCCACGTATTAGCTCACACTTCATTAACCTTTTCAGTGTCTTACTGAACCCATGCAGACCTTTCAAATCCACAACATCCTGCAGCAAGGAGTTTCATAGTCTTTAGATTCTCAAAGTTTACATGGATTCAAATCATGAGCAACAAACTCAAAATCATTAAGCAGCACTCAGCAACAGACTCTTAAAAAAAGCTGCTGCAGAGTTTTTGGAGTTTATTCCTTTAAACAGTGTTAATGGTATAAACTATAGACTCAAAAGAAGTGTCTCGGATTCAAGGAAGACTGTTCTAAGACACAAATACTGTGGTTTAACATTTCCATTTGCATGAGAGAAGGACTTTGGCAATTGTCATCTTTATTCGAGGGAAGCTTGTTTATTTGTTGCTACTCTTCACATTTTGTTTGAAAGTAAGTTAGTTATCAATGGACTTGCTGGATTGGAACAGGTATTCCTTTAAATGAAAATCAGAATACAGATGAAGCTCTGTTCTAACTGAATTCTGTCATGGGATTAATGTCAGCAGGCAGGAGGATCTTGCAGGGACTGTAAGAATTTCAGAGCCTGGGGGGTAAAGTGGTCATAGTTTTAAAGTATCTAACTAGAACAGAGTGATAATTCTAAAACTAGTAACTTAGACATACTGAAGATTACTAACAAACACCATCATCTCTTCTGAAGTATTAATCCGAATCTTCTTAGTTTTATTTATTGAATTCTAGCACTCAAACTGCTATGATGGTGCTTTTGTACTGCCAACAACTCAAACAACAGTACATGTGAAGACAAAAATAGTGTTGACAGTAAGAGGAAATTAGTTTGAGACTTCAATCAGGTAACAGCTGACTATGCCCTACTTGTGCAGAAAAATCATAAATCCAGTATTCTATCTTACAGAGAGTAACAAAGTTTGATGGAACTGCAACTTAAGTTGAAGTATAGCAACAAGTAACCAGAGTGGAGTAAACATGACAGCTCACTGTTACCGTGGTATACTTGTGGGATTCTTTAGGGAAGATGGAGCACTGAGCAACTGTCTTGACAGCCTGTAATAACAAAAAACCCCAGTATTCCTTTGACACAGGGAAGCAGTTGAGTCCCTGTTGTTGGTTTACATGCCTCTGATTCCATCCTCAAAAGACAACCATGAGGCTATCATTTCACTTAGTCTGATGTCTGAAGCTTCAAATCTTATTTGCAAATGACTTCTCTAGGTAGCTCAAGGCACCTAGATTAGAGGTACAAGTATTAAGGAAGTTAGAAGCCTTTTTGAAAGGAAACTATATAAATATGACAGGATTTAGTACAAATTTGACCCTGAATTTAAAAAAGAAATATTATTGAAAGATCTGAAGTGTTCATTAAAGATATAGAATACAGAACACAAAATATTTAAAAGCCTTCCTAAATGTAGCTGCATTGTTTCCTCATGAGAACATCGGTGTCCCTCCTGTAAACACATCATGTAGCAACACTCACAAAACTACAGGGAATATTTTCTTAACTGTGGTTTTACATGCAACTTCACTATTCACCATAAATGACATACCACAGAACTAACCATGAGAATTTTAACATTTTAAATGAAACTGATAAACTTAGGTGGATAGTTAAAGACTTAAAAGCACAAAGATATGCAGTCTAGTTATTTAGGTGATGTATCATCTAACATGATAATAGATACAAAATAAGAAAGTAAAATTTCTATGTAATTTAAGATTAGCTATATAGCCTAAATACTTGCATGAAGGGTTGCCCAAGGTTCCCTGCAGTTCTTAGTGAACCATAGTAACATGCATGTATGTCACATCAAATCTGACAGAACATAAAAGCTCCCAACGAAGTCCACTTTAACCTTAAATGTGTGCAGTGTCAATTAGTTTATTAGCTTTAAAAATACATATTTTTCCAACCACCACCATAATATTCAAACTGGTTCTGAGGGAAAGTGCTGCGATTTCCTATAAAGTCATCAGTAAATGGACCTTGCACTGCCTGGGAAAAAAAAGGCATTGTTTTGCCTGAGAAAAACATTTTTCTGTTCAACGAGGGTGAGACAAACAATTGATGAAGAACACAAAAAAATATCTTCTAAGCAGAAGTTAATCAAAGAAAAACATGTCAGCGACATTTCCACTTCCAAACAGGACTTACCAAATTTACTTAGTTTAAAAAAAATACAAACAACCCCCCCCCCCCCACTGCATTAACAAAGACCAAAAAATTTCAAAAATATGGCAAATCTTCAATTAGGAGAGTTGGAGAGGTAAATGAAAACTGCCTTATGTGCTTGCAAAGCCACGTGTTCTCTAAATGGGTTTTCTTGCGTCTTCTACACATCAACAGAAGATTCATAACCCTGAGCCCAGCAAACAGTTCAACTTGGCAAAATATGAAATTCTACTATTCATATTCACGTCAAATAATATGCTTCTTCAAAGACGTCGAAGTTGCATCATATGGAGAACTCTGAATCTCATTAAGAGTATTTGGTTCTGGAATGACAATAAGTAAAAAAGTTTATTTTGCACTTAGAATAAAAATATCAAATGACAGACAGAAACAACTTTAAAAAAAATATTTTTGAGAGTAGGTAAGCAGCTGGAACCATACAGTTTGCATTGCATTTTTAAACCTTTCTCCATGACATAGATCTTTCAATGGAACAAAACAAGTAAAGCAACAGGGAATACATTAAGAATAAAATTGGGTTGGTAGATACAGTCAGCACAGTTCAGTCAATAGTTACAATCTCAGTATGCTTTCAGGGGCTATTATCCTCACTTCAGCATTCTGTTCATTGTTTTAGCCCATCTGCAATGCATGAACACTTGGAAGTATACCATTCTTTTCTGTCACAGATTTTGTTTGCATTTAAACATTGCCACAATTGAACAGATATGCCCTCTCATGTCTACTGTAGATCAAAAAGTTTGTACCCTCTGTACGGGCAACCGGCTACCCCTCGCAGTGTCGGTGGAACCACAGATGCTCGTTCTCTCTTGCTCCTCTCCCGAAGGGAGGCAAGAGAGAGAGAGAGAAAAAGAGAGACTTAAGAGTTTAGAAGGAACTAAAATACTTTAATGAAATATTAATAATAAAGTAATAAAAAGAAAATAATGAAATATATACAAAACCGTATCAAGGTCCCAGGATGACAATCACATCACCAGCAGGCGCTGGGGAAGTCCCAGACTGGACTCAGTGACGGACGGGAACTGGATTCCGGATCTGGATTCAGGATCGGGATCAAAGACAGACGCAGAGACAGAGTCCTCCTCGGACGTCGGCCACTGAAGAAAGAGGACTGACCCTTTGGATCCCTCAGCTTTTATACTGAGCATGAGGCAGATGGGATGGAATACCCTGTTGGTCAGTTTTGGGTCACCTGTCCTGTCCGCTCCTCCCCGCAGGTGTGACCCCTCTACGCTTTTCCGCTTCCGACCCTCCAACGGGGCAAGTAACAAAGTTGGCTGGCCTTGGTTGTTATAGCAATAAGTATAAGCAAGAGCCTCTCTGTATCCCATTCCTTGGCATCAACTATAAACATGGGTCTTATCACTCAGAGTGAACAGTTTTCTGCACAACACGCTGTTAATTTCAGCAGTTAGAAGAGGCCTAGCTAAAAAGTAAAGTTACTGAACAAAATTGGTCCTGTTTTACCTCAAACCAGGACAGTCTTACAGATGGCTCTGCCCTGTGAAAGGAATGTAATAATTATAATTCATATATTCTGTCCTGATTACATGGTCTCCTTCAATTTACTTGCTGTGGGTTTTCAACACAGACACTGCCCATTTCCTTGGTTATCAACAGGATGCTTTGTGCTCTATTTTCAGTTTTAAAAGGCAAACTAGAGGGTATTGTAACACTTATCAAGACACAAGGAAATAAGTTTTCCACTGTTGCAAGCAAAGAGCAGTTCTCCTTTGCTTGAAAGCAATCACTGACACTCAGCCTCTTTGGTTCCTCATTCCCACATCCCCTACATGACCACTGGCACTCACGGTGTGGTACTTAAAAATGGTAACTTTGCCCACTGCTGTTACTCACATGACTTAATAGCATATCTGAGGGTTTTAGATATAGCAGCAATGAATCATGTATATGTACATACACATTATTTGATACAAAATTACTTAATGATGAAAACTCTAAAGATTCAGAAGAGTCTGTAATTTGTGCGAGGCTTGTCATTCTGTCACAGATCTTTCCAGTCACTCGGACTGCTTATGATGAAAGGAGAATGCCAAAGAGAATTTGTTTCCTTTTAGTGTAGAAAACTAAATACCATTACATTTCCAGTCAATGATACTTTAATGAGACACCCAGACCCTTTCAGGAACATAAAGTGGAAGATACTAGACTCGACTAATTTCTCATCTCACATTCAAGTGTAGCATACTGATACACTGTTTGACTACTGAGGTAACAGGAGATACAGGTTTCAGTGTATGAAGTAAATAGCATTGAAACATTCGGTAGGCAAAAATAATCTCTTAATTTTTACATACCGCAATTAGAAAAAACATCTTAATTGAAAACTGTCAGACCTCAAGCCAGATCTTGAGCCAAAATTCTGAGAGGAAAGCGAACAGAAGAAAGAGGTTACAGTTTGGTTCAGACTAACCTGTACCACCACCAACACAGGCAGAAATAAAAGCAAGCTCAGTGGCATTTTTAAGAAAGGAATTTAATTTAAAATTTAGAGTTTTCACCT
The DNA here is from genome assembly GCA_013397275.1 of Burhinus bistriatus. Lineage (NCBI taxonomy): Eukaryota > Metazoa > Chordata > Aves > Charadriiformes > Burhinidae > Burhinus > Burhinus bistriatus. Next base: position 147,610 of record VYXH01000565.1, read on the forward strand.
AATAAGTATTCTTATAAAATATAGATCTGTTACTACTGCAACTTTCAGAACTGTTTCTGTGAGGTCATTGTTCTGTGTGACGATCTTATATTAAGATCCACTTGAAATAATAAACAAACTAGCCCATTTATTACAGTTATCTGCCTAGTTTTATAATTTCTTGGCTATATTAGAACTGGAAGCATAGTCTATCCATTTCCTGAAATTGCATTGTCCAGAGAGAAAAGGGTGCAGGAAGAAGAGGAAACAAAAGGGCAAAAAACAAAGACAGCTACACGATTCCCAGTTCAACAGAATGCATCGGAGCAAGAACTCCTACCATCGCACCAGCCTCTCCTCAGGCCTTCAACATCTTCACGGACACTGGTCCCACAATAAAGATTAAATTCACCTGGTATTCACTGGACTGTAAAGGCTGTAGAGAAGCAAACAGGCATAGAAACTCTGCCCCGTATTTTATTCTATGCCAGATGATTAATGCTAATTATCAGCTACAACAGTAGAGGTACCACAGGAGGGTTTGGGGATTTTTTGTTTGTTTTGTTTCCTTCATAAACCAGTGTAGACTTTTCACCTCCTGCCTCTCACTTTGAATCTACTTCTCATTAAAACATGACAAAGAGGCCTGATAGCAGGTGGTTTTGAGACTCGGTATTATAAAAAAAACACACAATTGCACTGTGGGTGGTTGAGGTTCTGGGGTACGGTTGGGGAGGTGTTAAAGAAAACAAAACAAACAAACAAAAACAACACAGGAACTCCTCCAGAGGTCTTCCAGCAACTGAATCTTTTATTTTAAGTATAATTTGGAGGTAAAAATCAAAATAGAAGTTAAACCTACAATCTGAACTACAGCTGAAAGTCTTCTCTGTAGTGTTCAACTACATAATCACCTTAGAATTTTTGTTCCTTAAGCTGAAGATAATCAATGCACAGTACAAGCCCTAGTCAGCAATTCCTCCTGCTCTGGCAACCGGAATAGTGGTATCGTTATTAATGGCAGAAATCATAATCTGCTACCCCAGCAACAACTGTGATGACACAGATCAAAGACGAACATTAACTGACAAGGAACTGGAAATAAAAAAAGGTCTACTTTAGATACAACACAGTGAGCACTAAACAGAACGCAGTACAGAAGGGAAAATAATGTATGAAAAGGCAGATCAAATCTGTTTTCCAAAGATTCTTCACACATTAATCCTGAAGCTATAAGGGTAAATTACAGCCTGCTGCTTTGAATCATCTGCTCAAAACACGTATTTAATTTTATTCTTTTCTTTCTCTTCACTGAGAAAGAACTGTGCTCTGCACTTGGCTCATATAAGCATAGAATTATCTGACATGATCTGAATCCTCAGCTCCTTTGAGAAGACGGTATCTCTGTACTACATACACATGGAGTAGCTAGTACTCTGTGCTTCTCTAACTTACCAGTGATGAGAGATAAATAACAAAGCTATCCAGGTCACTAAGGAATATCTCAACAGAGATTCTAATCAATGCTAGCATCCCCTGACCTCCCCATCCCTCTGTATTTGGTAGCTGCTGTGCATGGCATATGATTCAATCTAAAGGCATACACTGCCCACTTAGTTGTGGACACCAGATTATTTTTCCATCACTACAGCAAGCACACAGTTAACATTCCTCTGTTTCCTGTGCACCTTCTACCAGGGGCAAAACTTCACCTGCACATTCACCAGGAAGTTCACAAACATGATAGAACAAGCAGGATTTCAACCTTAAGCATATAAGCAATATTTCAGTTTTGTTTCAACTTCTGTTCTCCCCAAAGTATGTATCAATTTTAACAACACTATGTTTGGGTGATTTTGGTTTTTTTTTGTTAAATCTTTGTAAGGCAGACAAAAAAGCAAATAAATTTCACAAAAGAGACACATTAATGATTACAGCAGACCAAGAGTTAAAGAATGGCCTGTTGTTTTCTTGATACAGTAGCTTGGCAGTTCATATTCAAATTTATAATTAGTTCTGCAAACTGTGTGTAGTTTTAATAATTTATCAATTATATATCATTATACATTTTGCATTGATTCTACATCTTTTGTCTTTGTAGCAGAGAGATTTGCAACTGTGATAAGAAGGAAGCACAATAACTTCAAAGCTTTGCAGCATTAAATACCGTAAGCACTACTTTATGGCTCTCCAGTCATTAACACATGAGTATCAGTAGGGCAGAGAACAAAACTCCTCACCCACTACCTGGGGACAACTGCTGCTTCTATGTCAGAGTAGGAAGAGGCCAAGTACAACATGGTCTTCTGTTCTTTCTGACCTTGTGATCATTTAGCACTGGATTGGGAGCAGAGCACAGCTGTCAACTTTTCTTTCCAAAATACACAGAAAAGCAGGCAAGCTAAACCTGTCCTCCACCTGAAGTAGTTTTTGAAAGTAAGTTAAAAACCTTATGAAGGGCGCATGGACTAAGGAAAAACTATCTCATCATGAAATAGGTTAGTTAAGCACAGAGATGAAAATTCCTATCGTAATACTGACAGCTGTATTCAACAATGTTTTCTCACATAAGCTATTTTGCCACAACTTCACAGTACTATTCATTCTGTGGTTTGTACTGACACATGAGAAAGGTACGAAAAGAGGCAGCATTTCTGTAACATTCAAACATACAGAGTCCATAAGGTACCATAATTGGACAGATTCAAGAATAGAAAGAATATTAAAACTAGGAATTAAAAATATATCATAGAATCATAGAATGGTTTAGGTTGGAAGGGAGCCTTAAAGATCATGTAGTTCCAACCCCCCTGCCATGGGCAGGGACACCTCCCACCAGACCTGATTGCTCAAAGCCCCATCCAACCTGGCCTTGAACACTTCCAGGGATGGGGCATCCACAACTTCCCTAGGCAACCTGTTCTAGTGCCTCACCACCCTCAGAGTAAAGAATTTCTTCCTAATATCTGATCTAAATCTCCCCTCTTTCAGTTTAAAAGTGTTACCCCTTGTCCTATCGCTACATTTCCTGATAGAGTCCCTCCCCATCTTTCCCATAAGCCCCTGTTAAGTACTGGAAGACTGCTACAAGGTCTCCCCAGAGCCTTCTCTTCTCCAGGCTGAACAACCCTAACTCTCTCAGCCTGTCCTCATAGCAGAGTTGCTCCAGCCCTCGGATCATCTTCGTGGCTCTCCTCTGGACTTGCTCCAACAGGTCTATATCCTTCTTATGCTGGGGGCCCCAGCAGTACTCCAGGTGGGGTCTCACCAGAGTGGAGTAGAGGGGGAGAATCACCTCAAGTGATAAAGTAAACATGTATTTGTTTACTTCTAAAGTAGTAAATTACATATGTAAAGCACAATACCAGTTGAAGCATTGTATCAGGAGCTTCTAAAGGCTTGATAACATATCCATGGACACATCAGGGAAAAAGGCACATTTTGCAGTGCTCAATTTGCACTCCTGCAAAACTCCACAGGAATAAGTATGGGTAACAGTATTAGGGCCCTTACACATTTACAACACTGCGCACCTCTAACATATCTCTCTGTTCTACCAATTTTCCTTTTGAAGTAAGCTATGCATATTCATAGAGATGAAGGTTCTTATTTGTCCTTCTTTCCAGACACTCTTAAAAATCTATTATTTAACACCACTCCAGTTTTTATTGCAACAAAAATGATCAGCACTTAAAAGCGCAAGTATGTTTTCAACTCCCTTTTATAGGTACTGATCATTTTTGTTGCAATAAGTGATAGCATATTCTCTTCTTTTTTTGAATAATTTTCAATATATACAGAATTGGAGCTATTCACTAAGGTAACAGGAATGACAGACTGCTCTTCTCTGAGACTTAAGACACAGGACTGCTGCTGTGGAGCAAGATATTAGCACTTAGCACATCATGTTTAGTCCAGATAGGCTGGATCACCCAGTATAAGGAGTCTTCTGAGATAATGAGACAATGTAAGTGACAAATATCTTATTTGGCAAAGGGAGCAACACACAGCCAGGAATGCCGTGCTACACTCTGGCTGTGGTTTCAGCTCCTGCAGAAGCTTCATGTTCACTGGCAACCCTGACCCACAGTAATGCTAAAGTTGCTTCTGAAAGACATGAGCTGATAAGCTGTAGATCATCTTTGCTCAGTCTTCCATCATAATTCCTTTCCCTATCTATGGTTTAACCTGAAAAGATGATCAGCCCACACTGTATTCACTGAGTCTAGTTACTACCTGATTGGTAAGGTAAAGTAATAGGGAAATTGCTCAAAGTGGAATACAAGAACTTCTGACAGCACCAGTAACTTAATACTGCAAGAGAACAGGGTAACCTGATCAGCAATTTCAGATGCCCTTAGAAGCTACAGAAAGCTATACAACAGAACACAAAGCTGGAACAGAAAGTTGTGCCTACTACAAATGATAGACTGAAATTTAGTTTCTGACACTGCTAACAAGTTTAGGAATTGCCTATCACTTACTGCAGCTTTCTCCGTTTTATGTGCAAAACAGTGCAATTCAGTTCAGAAAAAAATCCTAGAGAAGAAAAATTAAGGACCTTGCCTAGCATAACGTCTGATACTGGTCAGTGATGGGAGGGTTTTCTACCCACAGTAGTCTGAAGTCAGAATTTGGCCTACCAAAAAAGCTAGTGATTTCTTTGGGCAGAGAGTGCCCTGAAGCAACAGAGCAGTCCTTCATGTTCAAGTGAAATCAGAATACTGAGGCTAAGGAAATAAGCACCTAGCAAGGAACGAAAAGACTAGCAAGTTCTCTATATTACTAGCAATAAGCTTTGGAATCATCTGTGAATTAGGAATGAAATCATTTACCAGAACAATGAATTTTCAAAATGCAAGTTTTCTAGATCCTGCTTCAGGCATTTTAGAGCATTTTACAGTGTTTTGCTAGTTTTTGCTCTCACATGATTAGCACTGGTAACAAGAAATTTAACAAGAATAATTTATAGATATAGTATTATATTCTACCAAAGTCCCTGATGTTCATTACAGACTTAAATAAAGTAGTACATAATCCCATTTCGAAAGAAGAAGAAATATGATTTCCACTTTAAAAACAGAATACAGGATAAGCCAAAGAAAAATTGAAAGCTATAGTATTCAAAAGTGTATATGAACAAAAAATAACAAATGGTGCAAAAACTTATGTCTTTGGCTTGAACTATTTTAAAATTTCGTAGTGATGATGCCTTAAATCAGCAATTCACAAATTTTAGCATATGCAACCATAGAAAATTAATAAAGGGTGGTTGTAAGAAAGCCCTTGTCAACTATCAGAATGAATTTGCGTTCGATAGAACTCTAATGTATTTTTCTTATTTTGAGACACTGTCAAAGGTACACTGTTTTCTATTTTTATTCTTACAATTTGCCACCTGAATTTAAAATACATATATTAAAAAAAAAAATACCTTCCATATTCTGATAGCAGATTTGTATTAGATGTACCTAAAGTATCTATTAGATCGTTTCAACAGGAGCAAGTGTAGGGTCCTACACCTGGGCAGGAAGAATGCAAGGCACCAGTATAGGCTGGGGGTGGACCTGCTGGAGAGCAGTTCTGAGGAGAAGGACCTGGGGGTCCTGGTAGACAGTCAGTTATCCATGAGCCAGCAATGTGCCCTTGTCACCAGGAAGGCCAATGGAATCCTGGGCTGCATAGGGAAGAGGGTGGCCAGTAGGTCGAGAGAGGTCATTCTCCCCTTCTACTCGGCACTGGTGAGGCCACAACTGGAATACTGCGTCCAGTTCTGGGCTCCCCAGCTCAAGCGGGACAGAGAACTAGTGGAGAGAGTCCAGCACAGGGCAACAAAGATGACTGGGGGATTGGAGCATCTCCCTTATGAGGAAAGGCTGAGAGAGCTGGGACTCTCTAGCCTGGAGAAGAGAAGGTTGAGGGGAGACCTTGTTCTTGCTTAGAAGTATCTAAATGGTGGGTTGGAGGAGGATGGAGGCAGACTCTTTTCAGTGGTTCCCAGTGACAGGACGAGGGGCAACGGGCACAAGTTGGAACATAGGAAGTTCCACTCAAACATAAGGAAAAACTTCTTTACGGTGAGGGTGACTGAGCCCTGGAACAGGCTGCCCAGGGAGGCTGTGGAGTCCCCTTCTCTGGAGATTTTCATGACCCGCCTGGATGCAGTCCTGAGTAATATGCTCTAGGCATTCCTGTGTCAGCAGGGGAGTTGGACTAGATGATCTCCAGAGGTCCCTTCCAACTCTAAAAATTCCATGATTCTATGATATTTGCAGCTTAAGACATGCTCATAAATAGCAGACTCCTAATTTTCTTGCAGAAAGTATCAGAAGTAACAAGTGAATAATACATATGATTTTAACAATGCACAAAACCTCACAGAGAAAACTTCAATCCTTCCAGTCCTGTACACTGACTAGAAATTCCTGTGGAGAAGCAGTCAAGTGCAACTGTAGCAAAACATCAATCCAATAACTGCAGTCAAATGATTCCTCTAGTTCAGCCTTTGAATTGCAAGCATGTGGTTATCCTTGGGTTCCAAGCCTGTTTGTTTGCAGCGGTTTTGGTGTTTGAGCTTGTTTTTGTGGGTTTTTGTTTTGTTTTGGTTCTGGTTCTGTTTGGGGTTTTTTGTTTTGGTTTGTTTTGGTTTTTTTGTTTGTTTGTTTGTTGTGGGTTTTGTTTGTTTGGTTTTTTAAAGGTATGCTATTATGTCTCCAGGCTTAATTAAGCAGAAAGCAAAACATGGAGGATGGGAAACTTGCAGGATACAAACATCAATGATACACTAATTTAAGCTGAGGACCTAATTCCAAAAGCATGAATCATTGCTACTAAGCTTAAACAGAACTTCCTCCAGAGAACACCAAAAATAATCTGTAAATTCAAGTCCTTTCACTCTCGAAGTCAATTGAATGAATTTTGCAAATACCTCCTACTTGGTAAAAAAGAGTAAAAATAAATAAATCACATTAAACATTTCAGTTACCCCTGTTTCTAATTAAAAAGTTTGTGCCTTACATTTGGTTTGGACGTTGGTATTTTTCTAAAGTAAGAGTGAAGGAGAGGAAGAGGGATTTTTTCATATTTCTAGATTATGTTTTAAGGAATTTTCTAAGAAAGGGACAAGACTTGATAGAGCATGTCATGATTCTCCCACTTGCTGTAACTATTTCTTCGTTTTAGAAATAATGAATTAACAACCAGATACTTCTTCCACGCACAACATGCCTGTGGATGAAATAAGCCTCTATGTAACAGAACAAATCACTTATGTTTTTTGCGACTCATTTGAGAGGATAAAAGATGTTTCTGAAAAATATAAGATATTTTTGCTTCCTTTCTAATAAAATGTGAAACTGATTCTAAACTATTTTATCTGAACATAGATTTTTATTTGGCTGAAATCTCACCTTGAGGCCTCTGGACAAACTAATGTCTTGAACAAAAATCAGACCTCAGAGGAACTGGGAGCTTTGTATTCATTATGCTTCAGAAAACCAACACATAATTCAAAGTTTTTTGATTTGTTCCCCCGCCCCCGAGAGATATTTTATGTTGATAGTTTTATGTAAAATAGTAAATGGTTTACTATTTTCATCTTAGTAATAAGAGCTTCCTTAAAGCATTATGGGAGAACAGCAACAAAAATACTGCTCCTTGTAACATGGAGTTGGCTCTTACATCATTTTGGAGATTACTGCATTGGCATACCAACCGAACAGAAAATTGTCAAATTACTACGCAGACAAAGCTACAGGAAATAAAATGAGAAAAATCTAAGAAGTGTGCACTACAAAATAAGATACTGCAATGTATGTAAAAGGTAGTTACTTGAGATAGGTATGTAACACGGCTTGTAGAAAATACATAAAAACGGGTAGAAACAGCAAGTTAGTATGAACTGACATCTAACTTTGGATACCTAAGTGGCCACGTATGTGAGAAACAAGCAACTTCCCCAGTAAAGACTTATTTGATTTGTCCATGGTTTTCTAATGCCAACTTTATAGTTACACTGTGGGTCCAGCTACACTGTACTCCTTATCAGATCTGAGAATGGAGTTCCTGAACTTTTCAGTTCTCGGGATTATCAACAGTATGTGATAATTCTCTTCAACTTCTCAGTGCTGCTCGGATCCACAACTTATTATGAGCCCTGAAGGCTGTTTGTTTACTGAGGTAATCCTGGAGCATGGCAGCACTAGTCTTGCTGTGCTTTTCTTGCCCATCACAGATAGAAATTTCACAGCACAGACTATGTGGCCTACTGGGGTCTCCTGACACAAGAACTGTCATTCAACATCGACATTGTAGCACTACCTCATGCCACCAGAACCTTGCAATGGAGCTGCACTGGAAAACTAGTCAGTCTATGTCTTACAATATGTAGTAAGGCACCCAGTGGTCTTTGAATCTAAATCACATTATACAGAGAACACAGCATTGTATTAATTCTTAATCCAAAATGAAAGAAACTTGTTCCATATTATAAGAGCACAGGTGTTTTTTAAAGGAGGAAGATAGGATTAATAGAGCTACTGTGCTTTTCCCCAATACCATAAATAAAATACACATCAGAATACCGACTTCGATGAAAACAAAAAAACAACAGCAACAAGCACCAGGAGTTTAGTGTGTTCAGCCGGGCATGCGGGTTTCTTAGGTCTCTGCCTGCACGGACAGAAGGTCCCTTCAATGCAGGGCACAAACCCTCTGGAGCAGGAATCTCAAACAGCTGTGATGTGTCAGGCTGGGGGTTGGTCCTGGGCTCCACGTACATGGTGCTTTTGCTTCAGCTAATCAAATCTCAGCATAACACTTGAAGAGAAACTAACAGCATGGAAGTAAAATTGAAGGGGAGAGAGTGCAGGAAAGACAAACATTTCCATGAAATAAAGTGTTTTATCAATGCTGTGAGAAGCCAATATTTAAGATAGAACATGAGACAGAGACCCTACAAGTCACAGTTTACTTACGTTTCTACAAAGATATTCAGGTATGGTAGAAAAACCAATTGTTGTATTACCATGACAAAGTAACTCTTGCAGGAGGAAATCTATTGGCAGAGGATGCCCCCTGAGACTAACACATACCTGCTGCTGTGCAAAGGCACTTTTGGGATTCCTGATAAATAGATGGTAGATAGGTGGCAGGTAGATGGCATGGAGGCCCAGAATACTGTGGGCCAGCAACATGCAAGACAGACAAGGGTTTGTAGCCATCTCTCATTGTCTTTGTTCCTGCTATTCTTGTACCCAAGTCTCATAATGAAAGGGGTTTTTTTGTTTCCCTAGTATGGAGAATGCTTCAGTGGTAAAGGCAATGGCTTTTTTCCCTTGGGGATGTAAGCTGGCAGATACCTGTATTTGGCAAACAAGCCACACGAGGCTCTTAAACACCCTGCCAATGGCCAAGTTACTACACTGATCACTCCTAGGTGGTAGTCAAAAGTTACTGCCAGATGCAATCGGACTTAGTAATCCATAGTAGATATGAGAAGCAGAGAGATTTGCATTTCTTTTATTAGTTATGTTTCCTAGATTAAGGCTTACATAAAATATCTTCCTTTGAATCCTGCATTAAGCACCTAATTGTACCAATAATGAGAGGGCTTACAGAGCCAGTGAGTTTGAAGGAATCAGAATTCAAGTGTATAATCACTTTTATTTCCCTCAAAAGGAAGTATCAAACACTGCCAAATGGTACAAAATGTATTCCTGAGTTCCAAAATTCACAGAGAAGTTACATATGTAAATATTCAAGACCAGGGTAGATTTTCTACTTATTTTTATTAACACAAGGAGTGTGTACACACAGTATTCCAGAAAAGCAAAACACGCATTACATGAGTTTGTAATTCACACATCAATGCTTCGTTATGACCCACAAAATGATCAGACGCAGCACATCTGATGAATGGCATACTGGGTAGCCCTTACATAGGGATTGCTGCAATTAACCAGTAAAAATGTCTGATAAGAGCCTCACACAACACTAGGGATTTTTATTTGAATGTAAAAAACACCCCAAAACTATGAGTTTCCCTTTAAACTTAAAAACGAAACTCAAATGTTACCAATGTTTTTACCACCAACCATGATAGCATATGCAGTTCCTACCCTGTGGGCCATTCTTTCCTTCTCATTGTAGCTGATAACAAACAGTATATAATTGGACTCTGCTTTTGTGTAAACTCATTAAGATGTAGCCAGCGGGTGAGTCAGTCACAGTGCTTTTAACTCCTTGCACTTTTTAAACCATGAAAAGCTTCTTCTCAACTATTAATGAAAAAAATAGGTCAGACTTGGGGAAAATAAGCAAAACCCTTAAAGTACTGAAAACGAACACTAGTAACCAACCCGAATCAAAGGATGACCAAGAAAATAATTCAAGTGTCATGAAGAACAATTCCTCCTGTACGTTAAATCACTCACAGGAGGATTACAAAGAAATCCTTGTCTGCCTATGCAACAAGTGGGGATTAAGATGTTGCAACTATCATTTGCATATCGTATCCTAGCTAGAAAATGAAACAGTTTGTAAAAAACAAACATGTCTTGGGTGACTTAAAGATCCCATTTCCTCCACACACACTCCGTTGACAAATGTGAGAGACCTAATGAAAACTTTGGTATGAAAAACTCAGGCAGGGTGGGGCAGGCATTTTTAAGTTACAAGCAGTAGAACAGGTCTACCTGAAGCCCTTCAAAATATCATCAGAACATGGGGAAAAAACTATAAAGAACTTTAGAATGAGAGTTTCAAGAGCCAGGAAGGGGAAACAGAAGGAATTAAGTTTGAAAAGCTGTGAACCTAATTCCCAAAATGTTTTCAGAAAATTACTACAAGGAATCACAGGGGTCAGAAGGGACCTCTGGAGATTATCTAGTCCAACCCCCCTGCCAGAGCAGGTTCACCTACAGCAGGTTGCACAGGATGGTGTCCAGGCAGGTTTTGAATGCCTCCAGAGTCGGAGACTCCACCACCTCTCTGGGCAGCCTGTTCCAGTGCTCTGGAAAGGAGCTCCTCCTCATGTTTAGATGGAACTTCCTATGTTCAAGTTTGTGCCCATTACCTCTTGTCCTAAGGAAGCACATGTATAGTTCACTATTTATGTATACTGCTAGAAGTATGTATAAATATATATACTGAAGAGTGAAGAAAGATGAGAGATATGCAGAAAGCCGTGTTTGTCTATTGGTGCAATGCATGCTTAGAAAATAAGCTCCCTCTCTGGATATGGCACAGGGAAAAAAAAAAAAACAACTCTTAAAAAAACCAACACAACATGGAAAGACTTTGTACCAACATAGGAACTATACTGTGAACATCACTTCTCCAGAGAGAACCAAAAGGTTTATACAATGAGTTTGCCCAGAAATCAAAAGCACAGGAGCAGCAACTGAACTCCAGACGGATTCCAAGGGACTGAGTCCTCCCACATTAGTCTGATGGGTGCCAACTGAAAAGAGCTTACTGAGTTAAAAAAATGTTTTCAGCATTCTAAGGGTATGGTAGGACGACATTTATCCCCCCGCCCCGCCGTTTCCTCAGTGTATATTACTTATTCTGTAAAGCAAAGATTCATGCTTACAGTTTACCTGGTGCAGCTGCTATGTTTTTGGGAGAGGGAAGAAATTGTCTCTCCTGGAAAAAAACCAAATACACCCACGTATGAAACTCCCTGGAAAGCAAAATACAGGGTAGGAAAAGATCCATTAAGCATGAAAGTTGTGGTACAGGTGCAGATTGACAGACCCAAGGATAGGGATCTTGAAGGCACAAGGAATAAACCAGAAGCCTTACTCATCACAGTGAGGAAATTAAGTAAAAAATGAAGAGACTATGTGCAGTTTATTTCATCAGAAGAAACCATTGAAAGCTCCTGGGTTAAAAAGCAAGACCAGAAGACAAGGCTGCTAGAATCTGCAAGTACCCAGGGTTGATTACTGTCCAGCTTCCATTTCTCTCATGCATCAGTTTTCCATAGAACATCCCTAAAATACCTAAGTTCTTGCTATTTAGGCAGTTTCTATTATGGGAAAAAATACGAAAGAAAACTACGCTTAAGACACTGGAAGACTTTGATACCAACTGGCAAATCAATATCCATCAAATAAAGGTTACAGGTTCCAACTTTAGTCTGGCAAGGTCCTGTTACATTTTAAATGTGCTCTAATAAGCTTTCACACTTTGAGAGTCAGATGAAAATGTGAATTTGCACTGGTTTTCTAAGTATATTTAGATTTGGCTATAAAGTACACTCTTGTATGACTGCTATGACTTTATTCCCAGCAATGTAAAGATTCTGATGTCCCCAAAATAGCAAGGCAGTTTTCAAAATAACAGCTACTGGAATCTGGCCAGTAAAAGATCTTGCTAAAGGGCTTCACCTCCTTCTATTTGGGTCTAGCTGTAAACAACGCAAAGAGACAAGTATGCAAGAGTCAACCAGAATTTTTCCTGCTTTCACTATTATATTTACCATAAAGTGAGTTTTTATACACATCTTTTCTGACTAGCAAATATCTGTGCTACTTGTCCACCACTAGCTACTGCCATCTGGTAGCTATGTGAACTACATCACAGATTTTTATTCTTAAAATGGCAGCTAACCTACAAGCTTTCTTTTAGATTGATGCTGCAAGAATTAGAGTTGATTCACAGTTGTTTTGCCCTTCTGAAATGTCTTGTCAATTTTGCTGCAGGGCAGGTTGGGTTTTTTGTGTGTGGGGGGGTTTTGTTTGTTTGTTTTTTTTCCCCTGTGTTTTGTTTGGTTTTGTTGCTTTTATTTTTTTAAAGAGAATTTGAAAGATTTGTTCCTATTTTGAGATGTGATCCAGCAGCATTGTGTAAAGCTTTTCAACAAGTAAGTTAGAATTTTTCCATCCATTTTTAGCAAAAGAAAGAGGCTGTGTGGGAAGGCATGTGGAAAGTGTGGGAGTTTAGAGAACATTCATTATGTAACCCAACAGGGAACAAACTCAAGAAGCCGGGGAGAAGCCAGCAGAGTGAGCAGTCAAGTCAGCAGTAGGTAAGAGTAAGCTACTGCGTCTTCAGAGGCTTTAAGTTATGTGTCCTCCCTCTCCTTCTTAACAAAGCTGTCACTTCCTCAGAGTCAAAGCCAAAAGGTACCCTCAAAAATCCTTAAGCCACCACTGAGAAGTTCATACTGGCCAAACATGAGAAGTACAAAATTACCCTGAGTATCTTGCATTAATTTTTGAAAGTACCGTATGCTTCTCTATGCTGTCTGCTCATCTTGAGCTCATTTTAGCTGGATGTGCATTTGCTGTAATTCCAGGAAGTCCAAAAATCTGAAGACAGTTTCAATACAGACTAGTTTTATAATCGGAACTACCTTAATTATAGCAAAGTACATTAAAAAAGCTGGAATGTGTAAGGAATCCTCATCAACTCAGAAGCTGTGCCAAGTGAAAACTGAAACGTTACCTAACTTCACATACAGTGGAAGGGAGTTCATTTCTACAGGAACATTTAGAGTGAACCCAGAAATATTCCTGGATTAATAGACTGAAAAGCATTGACAAATGATCTGAATGTATCCAATATCCTATGGCTGCTCAGCTATCAGGTATTCTATACTTGTGCGCAAAGACTATTGGGATAAAAAGAATGAAACATAATTTTCTCTTGAACCACAGTGTGCAGTGAAAACACAGTGTATTTTACAGCTAGAGTAATATACTTTCTCTAAACTAAATATTCTTGATTGCCTACAGAAGAAACTAACTTCCAGAAAAACTGGCAGGATAGATCACAGAAAAAAAACAGAATTTTCTTAGTAATTATGGCTTGCAATCCTGGAGGTCTTCGACCCTCTAAAACATTTCAGTTATCACAGGTATGTTTGCATGTTCTGTGACTTGATGTGGAGAAAAAAAATTAAAATAATTTTTTCTCCATATTGAAAGTGAAACGCACATTTAAAGACACAAGCTGAAATGTATAAATTAAATAATCAGTGCCTGTTTTTGGGAGCATCTGGTGCTAGAAATGCCCTTGACACAATTCAGCTAATTCACTTCAGCCTGGAGAAGAAAAGGCTCCAGGAAGACCTTATAGCCCCTTCCAATATCTGAAGGGGGCCTACAAGAAATCTGGAGAGGGACTTTTTACAAGGGCACGTAGTGATAGCACAAGGGATAATGGCTTCAAACTGGAAGAGGGTAGATTTAGATTAGACACTAGGAAGAAATTCTTTACTCTGAGGGTGGTGAGGCACTGGAACAGGTTGCCCAGAGAAGCTGTGGATGCCCCATCCCTGGAAGTGTTCAAGGCCAGGTTGGATGGGGCTTTGAGCAACCTGGTCTAGTGGGAGGTGTCCCTGCCCATAGCAGGGGGGTTGGAACTAGATTATCTTTAAGGTCCCTTCCAACTCTAACCATTCTACAATTCTAATGTTTAGCTTGCACCCAAGAAATCTTCACAGAAATATTACAAAGCTATCTAGCCATCTTTATAAGTAACTGCTTTCTGCTAACTTCAGTACATTCCTGCAGCAAACAACCGGCATCTGTGCATACACAGAAAATTCCTGAAGCCATGCTCTTTCTTAATTCAGGCTGCTAGAAATGGACAGGCAGAATTAGATGCACCTCTTAATGTACTGCTAATATGTTATACTCAAAACTGCACAAAGGGGAAATTTAATGATTGGCAGCACAAGTTCAAGTGTGATATTTCATATTCAGTGGGAACACAAGTTTGGGTTTGGAAGTTTCCTTCTTAGAATATCTTCTATTTTAGATAAAGTGGTGGAACCATCCTGTCTATGCATTTAGGCTTAAAAGAGCAAAAATGGACTTTCAGCGAATAACTACCATTTCTTCGGAGTGCTTAATCCCAAAGTCTTTGTCTTATTTTCTTCTACTTGTACTTCTTCACTTCTTGGATTAGTTCTAACCTGCTGCCTGTTCATTCATGTTCCAGGCCTCAGATGCGCTCCCACATACCCCTTCCCCTCAGTTATTCCTTATGTCTTTCTGTGGGTTCTCCTCTGAAACATTTATACACATTTTCTCACTTATCATCCTCTCCCCCCTCTCTCACACAAGGTTGCACACAACAAAAAGAGAGCTGCCTTTTTCCACATTTTTCAAAAGATGAACATGCTGCATCATTCATGTTTTTCTGACATCTTTCGAAGAGTCACAATACACATTACAGGAATAAGCATCATGTTGTATTTCAGCCACAGAGTTTCACAGTCACTACTGTTCTTAGATCTAACAGATGTACACTAGCACTACGACTCTTTATTTGCCCTCCGGCAAATTATAAAGGCTCAGTTGTAGCAGATCATGTTTGATTTTGGTGGGATGCAGTGCTCTATGGTTGAAGACACTGAAGTGTCAGCTAAGTTCTTCCCAACAGGGTTTCTGCCTTCTGTAGACCTTTATATAGAAACCATTCCATTAGGGGTGCACATGCGATCTCAATGGACAATGATTATAGCAAAGACCACCACTGTACATGAAAAAAATGATCCACACATAACTGTCAAGTAAATTGTACACAATTATTGCATCAACAGTAGAAAAAAAATTCATTGGTGAAAACTTTTGTTCATATTCTGCTAGCTCTAAAGCTAAGGCAAGTTTCACTTGTCTGTAAACTGCATTGCATAAGTGTTCTAGTGTTTTCTACAGTACCCACCATTTTCAAAATAAACAAAAAAGCAAACAAAGAAAAACCTCAACACACCCCAAAAACTGTACTGCCAATGCTAACAGCTAGAAATGGGATAATCCTCCAATAACCACATACCTGGCATTTTCCTTTCTCCCTCTCCCAGCCCCACACAAAAGTCAGAACTTGAAGGCAGTTCTTTTTGGTTGATAGCAAATTGCATCCAATAACTGATTTTGAGTTGCACACAGTGTATAAAGTTCATAACATCTAACAGAAAACTTACTCTGGCTCATTTTTCCAAAACAAACAGTAGTTATGAGAAGCAAAATACTCCATTCAAAATGGAACAATTCACTTTCAGCACTTAAAAGCAGAGAAAATGCAGAAATATATACAGATGAACGCTGAAACAGAGAATGGGTGGAATAGCTCTGTTTCCTTCCAGGAGATCAAACTCCAGAGTTAGAACACTCTTAGCAACTGTGAGCTAAGTCTGGCTTTTCTTCCTTTGCCTGCTTAATTGCAAAGATTTCAATCAACATCTCTCACACAGGCAATCAGGCTCTGAAACACGCTGAACTGACCTCGTGTCAGGCTTTGGGGTGTGCTGATGGGAGACTCCTATCTGTAACAGAAAACCACTGCTCCATTTTGTACTAACATAGGTACATATTAATGGAATAAAAAAACAGGTATGATTTTCTGATGATTTGGACATTCAGCTGGGAAGCAATGGATTGTGGTTGTCAATAAGTGTTTATGCCAAGCAGGAAAGAATTAACAGGAAAGAATAAGAGAAAGAACACCATCAAGCATGGAGGTCACAAGAATGTCATGAACAGAAGATATTAACAGCTCAAAATCGTTTGAGCAGAGAAAGAAATGCAGTATGGTTCTCATGTTTTAAAGCACTGCCCTAACCCATGAGTGATAAAAGAAATAATCCCCACAGTCCAGCACCAGTGATTCTAGTAGTTTCCCTAGAGAAGAACTGAACTCACCATATTTGTAGGAAAAAAAAACAAAAAAAACCCAACAAACAATGGGAAGGCAGGGACAGAGTCCTACATACTGTGATTCAGAGTATCTCCATTAGAATATTCCTGCTTTTGCAGTTCTACTGACTTCCCAGATACAGCTAGAAAATTCAAAGGTACTTATCAAAAAGGTATGGAGCAGCTCAATTTTTCTGCCAGTTATTTCAAAATTAGTAGAAGCTGCTGTTCTTGCAAGTAGAAACAAGATCTTTTGTTTCAATTTTCAGGTAAGGGTCACAGCTTGCAAGTCTTCATTCAGGAAGCCAATGTTTTCTGAGTAATTAAAAGTCTTTTCAGAACAAATCATTCAGAATATAATACAGTAATGTATAGGACATACAGCAGGAGAGTGGTCTCACTTGTATTCTAAATGTACGAAAGACTTTCCTAGTAAGAGTTATCAACATATAAATGTCTATATGAATTCAATGACGCAAGCATATTTAGTGCAGATAAACTCTTCAGGCATGTAGTTGACGTAAACAAATTAGTACTTTATTCGTGTTTATAGACTTTATGTCTATCTATTCTTAAATGTTAAGAGAGTAAGTTTTTCCACTTTTTTATATAAATATACATAGAGGAGTTGCACAGTTTGATTACACACATATAAAGTATACATGACTACACATACATGATGCACTATGCTGCTAGATGACTTTCTATATTCACCTTTTCAGAGTGGACTCATCTTTAAAGTGCTGGAAATGGAAGTAAGTATGGAAGCGTTACAGGTTCAACTTGTGTTTAAGAGAAATTTGTGCCATCTGTAACACCTTACTCACAAAAGGAATTCCCCTTTTTTCCCTCCAGTCTAGGATCTGACCTGCAAATCTAGTAAATGGAAAAGGGGTAACTTTTCCTAGAGCTAGAACAAACTCAGCTCCTGCTAGAAGAACCACATAATTTAATTTGAGAATAAAGCCTAAATTTAATAGGATGTCATTATTGGAAACAGAAGTCTGTACACAAACAAAAAATAAAAAGGTACATGTGTCTAAGATGAAGGCAAAAGGCTTGTATTGACAGAGACATTATGTGCATCATTTATTTTGACATCGAGTTAAATGTCTAAATACTAGAATACTATTAACCATAACAGTAAGACTTAGCTCTCAGACGCAGCGAACAATATACTGGTCTTAAGCAAGTACCTGCACAGAATATGTTGTAGTGCACAATTTGGTGGTTTTAGATTGTTTGGATAAAATTCCATTCTTCAGAATCAAAAAAACAAAACAAAACAAAAAAAAACAACCACACACTTCTGCTGCACCTCAGTATCAAACTGCTCTTCAGTTAACTGGATCTTCACTTTCCCAAAAGAGCAATACAGATAATTGCCTTCTGCTGTTATTAATTTATAAGGATTTGTTCTCAAGTATTTTGGTTTGCAGATACATTTTGTGGCTTGCCACCGAACTGCTACAGTCTAAGTGAAATTGCAATATCAGATCATATTCCAATATGGTCTAGTCTTGGGCAGAAATGGATTCACAGCAAAATAATGACTGGTTCTATTTCTGCCTGCAACTATTTATACCTCATGGTATTTTTCTCAAAATGCATCCTAGAGTGCTTGATCACTCTTATCCAATTGCATTCAAAGACATTCTACCACTAAGTCCAGTAAAGAAATGTCTGCCCAGTGGAAGACTGTGCTCCTGAACTGCTTGTCCAGATATACATAAAAACACTTCCACTGAAGCAGGATTAGACTTAACCAGAAACAGGTTTCAGCCCATAAAGCAACTTGAGCATGGACAGCTTACTTGTGGATGAACTATCAAAACCACGTATTTGGTGAAGGCAAAAGTATTTTTACTTTTCTGGATTTTCTTTCCTGTTTCTACACACTCCCACCTCCATTCTGCCTTCTACAGTATTTTCCATCCAGAGAGCTGGAAACTGTTTCCCAGGAATGCGTATCTTTAGGCTTTTTCTTAAAACACAAATACACACACATACAAAAAAAAAATAAAAAATACACACATGTGCACAGCGAGGCACAGAAAATTGACACAAATAGCTTAAGGTCATGCAACAGATGAGTAGCAGAGGCAAGAAAAGAACCCAGGTTGTCTGACTCATCTTTGCACGTATCAGAATAGCATTTCCACAGAATTTCATACAGTAGTATCCTAGCACCTGGCAGCACTACTGTAATTCAGAAAAGTCGCTTTATGCTTATTTTATAGGCAAAGAACTGCAGCACTCAAAAATACTAAAACTTAGAACCATAGCAGTACACAAGTACCAAAATTGATCATTAAGAATAGTTTCTAGGGAGTCTTGGAACCATTAAAAGGGTAATTCACAACACCTCATTTTAAGTCAAGTAGGTGCGGTGCCTGAAGCTGATTTTCATCAGTAAGTATCCAAAGTAGCTATGTTTATCCTTTTGTGCACACTTAGAAGCAACCGTTCCTGTCAGTGTTTGTAACACTGTTAACGTGTATCCCCTGCTGGGATCAATAAACAAGGTAATCCCCCTTCCCGATCTGTGAAACATACACCTATTACCATAACAGGCTCAGCAGATAACAAAGCAGTGACTGCTCCTACAGAAAACAAGAGGTTATCCTTTTCCAGGTAACTTAAAATATCAAAGACTTGGATTAAACCTTCAGATTAAGACAATCCATACTTGCACTTCTGATAAAAGTCCTAATCACAGCATGACCATGATCAAAAGCTGATCAAGTGACTGAGCAGCACGCAACTCCTGATGACAGCAATAAGACATACAGTTCCTGCTTTCCATGTTTTGTATAATTAAACAAACACATAATGCTCGTATCCCTATATCTAAGAAAACTACCCTGCAGTCTTAAAGAAAAGTGCCCATGACACAAAGTGGAAATAAACTGCAATTCAACAAAAATTCATCTGCTTCTGCAGATTTCATCCAGCCTATTTGACAAAGAGTAGGCAGCAATAAAGTTCTTAAATCACAGTTTTCTTTTAACTACCAGTAGGGAAAAAAATATTACAGAATAAATATTACAGATTTGCTTGTCTATTTTTAAAAGCTAAATACCGTACTAATTTCAGCAACACTTATTTGAAGTATAAGTCATTTTTCATATTAAGCATAAATTTAACAGAATATCTGCCACTCAGGAAAGTAACTTTGTATAGTCCTTCATAAGACAATCAATCATTGTACCAGAAAAGCACAATGTCCCTTCGTGAGCATTTAAAAAATATATTAAATGTGTGAACTGCTCAAAATAGTTTAAATCTACTAGCTGCTTGTTATGTACTTACAAACTTCATTATCATCATCAGACTTGCAGTGACAGAATGCCAGAATTGTTAAAACTCTCAAACCTGTTAATGTTAAAGCCTAGGACAAGTACAATCCTCATTTTCTCAGGAAACAGCCATAAAAGCTTCTTTAATGAGTGATGCAACTGCTTAACAGTAAGCGGTAGTTTATTAGTTTCATAGAATAGCTGTGCCAAGAACAGCAGCCTCCCACAAAAGGCAGAATACATTTCCTGTTACCTTCTTGTTCCTCTGATGATAAAGCTGAAAATTAATGAATTTGGGCCATTCACATATGACCCAGAATTAACAGAAACATGACTGCTTGGTGGCAGTAAAAAAAAAAAAAACCACACACTCTACACACCCAAAAACCCAAGAGTGATGTACATAATGCAATGAAGGATAAGAGAAGCATACAATTACACAGCAGGAAAATTTAGCCTACCTCTGAGGTGCTCCTGAATACAGGACATCTAAAAGGACATCCACATATGGAATACAGTAAAGTTGCAGGCAGTAAAGGAGAAGAAAGTAGAATTTGTAGATAAGCCACTCACAGAAAGATGTCTCAGTTTCTTTCACTAAAGTAATTTTAGAAAAGATTGTTATTATGTATTTGCTATTAGAACCTAAATATTTATCTAACCAAAGATAAATCAGGATTCTTTGATTCAGGCACAAATAGACCTCTCTACTCCGAAAGTCACTCTACAGGGGCACTCCTCAGTAAGCTTATAACTATAGCTATTACTCATCTCTGAACAGTTTCAGGAGGTCACTAGCAAATAGGGGGTTTTAACATTTCTGCACAAGTATTACAACATAGGCACAACATTTGTTTGGAAGATCTCAAACTGAGAAGCCTTTGCTGTGTTAAGTTGTTGTCTAGCTAGTATTCCCCAACAGTTGGCAGTAAACAATTAAAGTAAAATGTCAACACCTCTATTTTCTTGCAATGTGTATCATGGCTTTAATTATACTGCTGATTCTTCTTGCCTTCTTCAAGAAGATGAAGGGGGAAAAAAATTCAAAGGAAGAAAACAAATGGCAAGTCATTTATTTGAGACCAGGATTTCACAGTCAGCATAGATTCACAAAACGTAGCCACAATACACTTGCAAATTAGTTTATTAAGCTGTTGCAGGATTTTTTTCTGTTTTACCTTCCACAGGTAACCAAGCATCTGTATTCTTTTAGATGCTAAAATATCCCATATCGATAGATCTACTAATAAGTCACAAAGTTAGCAGTTCTTCTCAAAGACAATAATTAGAAATGCAGAATAATGAACAGAGAAAAGTGAATAGAAAAATACATAACGTAATGACAATGATGTCTCAAACAGCAATTTTTCATCAATATCTATTTTTCATGCAGTAATTATAATGTTAATCTGTTCTTCTGTGACAAAAAGGCACCTCCAAGTTATTAATGACAACTAATATCTGTAATATTAATTTTAAATAAATAATTCATACAATAATTTATATACTAATAATGTAATTAGACCAAGGTTATGATCTCTGAATAGTAGATCAGTACTCAGTTCATGTCGGTATCTACTTTCTTCTGACACAATGTTTCTGGAGGCTTAATTAAAGCCTGAAGCATGTTTCAGCCTTTATTCATTATATAAATATTCTACTCCCTCTCTAGACTGTTCTTCCTCTCTGCCCAAAAGGACATTTAACTTTATGGCTGCACAGTTCGTAAGTACAGTAGAAGGGCAGGTGCATGCGAAAGACTTGTGCAGGAGGAAAATACTGCTGCGTCCTATGAACAGCAAACTTTTTTCCAGAAGTCTTCATCTCGTATAGTATGTTTGTTCTAGAAGACTTTCCCCTGACTACACCAAGTCTACTGCAAAGTTATGCAAGGCACAAATAACCTGTCTAAAAATCAGACAAGTACCAGCAGATACTGTAGAAACAAGTGTTATGTATGCCCATAGTAACAACCCCTCCTCAATGTCCTCTTACAGCACTACACCTGCACCCAGATGCCAGTTTACCCTTTCAGCATTGGTAGTACAGTAACTGCAGTTTACAACACAGCAAAGCACTGCTTTTCTTCACTCTAAACTCATGATGGTTCCCAAAAGTCACATTTGTCTGCACAAAAATCTATGTCACTCCCAACTGGCCAAATGACTTGTCCTTGTAGAAGACGGCAGGGGGAAGAAGAAAGTTCTTTCTTTTTCAATACCTCATTTTCCAAAATGCAAGGGTGGAAAGGACATGAGTGAAAACGAGAACTGTGCCTCTAAGTTACCTTTCCTTAGAAAAGCACTTTAGATGTTTCTCTACTCAATGCCATTACTTAATACTTGTCCTATGGACAAACCACATGTGTGCTTAATTCAGATTGAGTTTAGACACGAACAGCATTGTACCAAAATGTTTTCTCAGTGGGCCGTAATGGTTGTACTGCTTTTCCCTTCCCAGACTAGTTTGCGTATCGTGTGGCACTGCTGTTCCTCAGGACCCATCTATGCAACTCAGACTGCAGCGAGTACAAAAAGAGAGGGGGGGAAATACTAGACTGCTTTCCATTTTTATCTGTGTATCATCCATATGCTTACTGGATAACTCTTAGCTCATTATTCTCCTCCTGGTTCCCATCAACAGGAACCAGATAATGCATCTGCTTTTCACCCCATGAACTGATTGGGGGGAAAAAAGTATTCTTGATTGGCTGAGAGTATCCCATTGCACTCTAATAAGGCAGTCATTTAGATTAATCTGAAAACATGTTTTCTATCACAGAGCTCAAATTTCCTAAGAGAAACGTCATAAGTGTATTAGTAGTATGCTGTTCAAGACTGCTTAGCACAGATTTTGTCTTCTTTCTACTACTCTATTATAAGAATTCATGACAGACATTTGGAAGATATTACGTCTTTACAAACAGTGAAATCTAAATAGTAAAGCCAGAAAGATATTCACATTTGCTGCACCTCATCTAGTATTAAAGGACAATTTCACAGTAGTGGCTCAACCAAATCTTACAGGAAATTGATTCAGTTGGGACTCCTGTAGCAAGAGAACTACTGAATCACTCCAAGTTGTTGTTCTTAAAACTCCATTCATTTTTCAAGACACACTACAACTTCTTGCAAATATAACTCTTCTGGACTAGTAGCCTCTTGTGAACACTTCTCGCAAACACCTGGATGTTTCTGACCAGCTTCTCAACACTACCACTGTCTCAGTCCTAAGACTGCTTGCCAAGATAACTGGCAATGACACAGCTGCAACTACAACTACACCTAGAAAATCTGAAAACACTAACAACTGCACAGTTAACGCTACATTTTATTATATTTTTGTGAGATCTGCAAATCAGAAAGATGGTATTCGGTAGATGAAGAGAAACAATATAAAGAATATATTTTACTGAGTTAGTATGACAAAATGTTTGGAGAGTGCAATTCATTCAGAAATACTGTACATCGACAAAGAAATTCCTGATTTTAACAATGATTTTTTTTTTTTAAAAAAAGAACAATACAATAAGCCAGTGCTTCTGAGAGGTGCATGATAGTTTGTCATTGGTAATTAAGTTGTCCATTTATCCTCAGGACAGGTAGTACAGAAACAGACAGAGGAAGCAAGCTTTGAGAGCAGCTCTGGCACACCAAGAAAGGGAAAGTGATGGAGCTGGTCAATCCATCAATGACAATTACTGATACTATATCCTGCCACATCACTACAAGATATTAACCCCCTGCCTGTGATCTGAGATCAGCTCTGTACCATCAAGTCATGGAAAACAGAAATAGAGAAAGAAACACGCAGTAAGCTCGAATAGAAAGATAATCACTGTGTATTCAACCATACAGATTTACTGAGTCACTGAGTAATACTAAGTGCACAGCAAAAACTCAAGACATCTGAAATGCTGCCTCTCTGAACGGACTATGATGAAAGGCATCTGACAGGAGTAGTGACAGAACATCCCAATCAGCATATCACATTCGTATGTCAAATCTGAAACCACCTTAAGTAGTGCTCTTATCAGTCCACAGTTATCTTCACCGATATGGAAGTTACTCATGGTGATGGGGTAATCCTCACATCATCAGCAAGGGAAAGTTACATGATAAACTGCAAAACAGCCAAGCATACTTTACCCTGACATTGCTATATATCCTAAAATTCCTAAACTAATTCAAAAAACTCAAATCCACTACTTCTGTTGACTAAGAGACTGTTTATATCAAAACCAAAAGTCAGAGCTACTTCATGTACTTTTGAATAAAGCTACATTAATGTCTGGGAGCCAGAAGACATCCTATTACACTATTACTTCAGACTAGAGTTTTGTTCTAGAGTTTAAGACCCTCCCAGTAAGATAAATCATCTTTATGGGAACCAGGTGTGAATGAGAAAATGGACCAAAATAACACATGCAGGGCTCATCCAAGACAATTGTCCTCAATGCCTTTAACATCCACATCTATTTCGTGAGCACAGAGATTAAATACCAAGAGCCTTCTGCTACTATTCATTGAATTCAATTCTACTGAACCACTTTTAGCTCAGCAGTACTGAACTTCCACTAGCAGAGCTTTCACAAGTAGATCCAAACTTGTAGTTCTTATTTCCAAGATAAAATGGAGTGCTGAATCTTACACAGATGGTAACTGCTGCTGTAGTCTACAGTACTTGTCACTCAGGCCCTCTGCAAACTCAGACCATTTTCAGATAATCCTACACACTGGTACTTCTGCCTTTTAAACTATTTAGTAGTGTTCTCATCTTATCCCAGCACTCTACTGGACAGCAGGTGCTGGCTACACAAATCCACAACTAAAAGCTTAATTTCATCATTATTTATCTTTTCTTTTCTAAAAGTAGCAAGCAAGCAGCAAAGAAAATAAAAAGCATATAACTCTGATTTCCCAATGCAAACAACATGCCATGGCCTATATGGCAGTCTCTTTCCTGCCATATACTGAGTACACAGAAAAAGATACTGCTGGAAACTGTAAATATCATTGTTCAAATAGGATACTCAAAACAGAGACAGGATCTCGGCAGCTTACTGAGAAAGAGAAATCTACTGCCCTATTCAATAAAATCAAAGCAACCCATATTAATCACTTGTGCTTTGTTAGCTGAAGTTTTTAAAAGGCAGGTGAACGAAGACAAATGGAAGACTGTGCCGTCTTTCATGGTAAAGAAATACACTCCTAAGCAGGTGATTTCAGCTCAGAAAAAACCACTGAGCTACCACAGAATAATCTCGGAATTCAAATCTGCTAGAACTAAAATCATGGTAAAACTGGAAAAATAGTAAAACATTCAAATACTCATTGAAGAAAACCAGGCTTCTAGTTAGTGTTATTGACCATAGTCACTTCTATTTGAAGAAGCAGTAAGAGTCTTTCACATTAAGATTAAATCTTATGAGGTGTTAATGCTTTAAATTCTTTTTGTTTGTTTTCCCCTGCATTAAAGGTCCATTCTACAGTCATGGCTTTAGGTTTATGTCTCCACCACACCCAGAAAAACTACACATGCAAACCAAGCCGTCTTTTCAGAGAGGACAAAGTAATAGAAGGGACCTGCTACACATTCCAGGAGCTCCCCTACACCTTCATGACTCAGGCAACACAATTGCAGGGCACACTGGAGACCGCATCTGCCCAGCGGCACAGACATAGATTCCAGAACTGCACAGAAAGCTCTGAACCCACAGGGATCAAATACTGCTGGCTGACAGCAGATCTTAGTCAGAACTGCTGATTGTGCTTACCATCCATCACATGCATGTTGTTACAAAAAAGCTTTCCCATCTTTCTTAGTTTGAGCCAACAAGCCAGGTCCATCACAAAGTAAAAAGATTCCATTCGGCAGCTACTTGTCTCCCCTCTTTCAGTATCATTTAATTTTTAATGTCAGAGTGTATTTGTCTTTTACTGTTCAGGCAAAATGTAACCCTTTATGTCCCTTCAGAATCACATCTCCAGTTTTCTCAAGGCAAATAAAAGTGAATTATATTTTGCAATACCGTTATTCTGCTGCTTTTATTCTTGTTTTCCATGGCTATTAACAAATGCATCAGCATTTCACTGGTGAAGAATTCTCCTCTAACAAGGAATAACACAAATTCTTTAAACTCTAAAGGGCTGGTGGAAGCAAGCATGTGTGTGATTTAGGCACAGGCAGGGAGTTTTGAAATATAAATACTATTTTTAGGATACTCAGAATTCATACTAAGTTATCCTCCGCAAACTAAATACCCTAAAGTAAACCGCTTATACAACTGCAGAAAATGCATGTGGTCTTAGTGGCAGGGCCTATTGTCATTCTGCTGTGCAAGGGATGATACAGGGAGCAAGCCGTTCAGGGAGTGGGGGAACATACATTTACTACAGTTGTAGTGGCAATTAGAAGTTCCTCTCGCACTAGTGGAGTTTTCCAAATATTGATAAAATGAGTGCAGCATGAAATAATACATAGAAAAAAAGAGAGGAAAAATTCTGATATGCAATTAATCCCATTCATTCTCTCTTCTGCTGAATAGCCTAAGATCTAAGCAGGAACAGATTCTGAATGGCTTAAACCCAGACACTAGTATTGTGCTTCAGGACTAAGGTTTAATCTTTCATTTCTTAACAGTTTCCTCACCTCTAAAATGGAAGCCATCAAAGTACTTTCCACTTTGTAAGGAGCTATTAAGATATAGGCATAAAGCAGTAACAGTACCTAGAACAGCACACTGAGGACTATAAAAGGTTTGAGTTTTACATTCTCTGTATGCTTTGTGTTATTACCTTAAATAACCCTAAATTCAAAATTAAAATCTAGAATCAAAATATTTACAGTATTTAAAATAGCCATTGCAGCTACAAATCTAAAGAATCTAGGTGGAAAATAAGGAAAGGATATCTATGTTCACCCTCCTGATGTTTAAAGGCCATCTCTCCACCTGCCCAGCTGCCTCACAATGGATTGTTTCCTCAAGCACCCTTCCCTCAAGGATGCTGATAGCAGAGGAGACTACTTGTTGGTCTCATACTGGTATTTAGGTTGGCATGGAGATTATCACCTGTGCTGGGATGCATTCCTAGGCAACCTGAAACCAACAAGTCTTGGTCTTGGCATGCCAGAGGAATACTACAGGCTTTACACTATTCAAAGGTCCTGCTTGAGCTCTCAAAAGATGCAACTCTGACAGACCTCATCTTGGAGTCCAGATTACTAACTCCTTAACTCAAAGATCTTGGTGATCAGTTGTGTACATTCTAGTACGAACCAACCTCATACTTTTACTACAAAATAATAACTTAAATAAATTAAAATGTAAATTTATGTTCACTACATAAACATGATTACATATTTAAATACATAGATCACTATCCTCCTCTTTACTGAGATTATGTCATTTATCAATGACTCTTGTTAACACTACAGTATCTCTGAGGCCAATGGTAACATGCTCTCACAGAGACGTCAAGCAGAAGTTAAGTCCTTCTAAACCATTCTGCAGATACATACATCAGGTTATTCCCTTTGGAATAATGTATCCACAAACATTTTCATTTGTCATGAAACAGTAATCTTACATCAAGTTCCTGCAGCGTGAAACTCCAATTAGGCACTTAAGAATCCATCCTTTTTATTTTACACCACCAGGTTAAAGAGGAAGTGTATTTACATCCTGACTTCGACTGAAAAATACAGTACACAACCATTTGACAGCACACAAAGTAAAGGAATTCTTCTACTACAGCATTTTCATATACAAGGGATTAACATTAATAGGGTGTCCATCCCCCTCTCCTGCTTTGAAAGCAGAGCCTTTAAAGCTGAATTCCACAATACTGGTACACAGCTCAAATATCTGAAAATGCCTACAAAAGGAAACCCTAGCAAGAAGTCCTAACCTTCACTTGCTTTACTACTTTAAACTATTTTAATAGCCATGCCATTGTTATGCTCCAAAAAGAGCATAAAGATGTTTAAGAGTCTATTAACAGTTATGTATTACTTCCACAAAAAAACCCAAAAGATTATTAAAACAAAAGCTTTCCCAATCATATATACTGAGAATACAGTTAGTTTGCATAACTGATCCCTTCTTACCATGAAATCATTCAGTGGATTCTTATCTGTGAAAGTTGAATACCCATAATTAGAGAAAACTATTATAATAAGGATAGTAACAATCTGAGTCACGTTTTAGTACTAACTCTTCCTAAATGTACTTCAACTCTATTTTTACTACACAGTCCAAGGATGCATTTCCTTTTTATCCACAGGACAATTAAAATTTTTAAATGATAATTATTCTTTATTGGGTAACACTGTTTTCCTCTTCAGATATTCTAAACTTCTGAAGGAAGATTAAACATGATAGAAATACAAGAGTTATGAGATGCTTAAGACTGTATTACACAACCAGTCTCTAGACTGTGGTAGGACAATCCCTAGCTGACTCAACTTCTGTAGTGTTATTGTTTTTTTAGTAAAATACTTCTTACCTTATCCAGGTACATTAACAGGAAACGTAATACTGGATGGTGCTGATAAAAAGAAACACAGTTTCTCTCTTGGATAAACGGAATGGAGGGAGGGGGAAATAACACTCAAGTTTTCCTACTGCATCAGGAAAATATCCAGCAATTTAATTCCTAAAACTTGTAAGCTGAAACAGTTCTTTTTTTCCTCAAAATACTCTTCTGTATTTTATGTAAACACAAATTCCAAGAAGGCATCTAATAAATTGCTGAGCCATTTCCAATTCACTTTTTATTTATATAATTAGGAGAAAACCTTAATTCAAAGTCTTTTATGAATCTTTAATAAGGAAAATCGTGAAAAAACCTGTTATGTTCAACATGGCAACAATATACAGGGCAAAATGAGAAAATCCTAGTTATAAAATTATGGTTAAATGATTATTCATTTAGGAACATCTACTGTGTTAGTGCAATTAAAGATTACTTGCTTGTATGAAGCATAGAGTAGTTAAAGATCTAAAATAGTGAATTATCGTTCCTGATTAATTATAGATGAAACATGCTTTCAGAAAGGTTGTAGAAGCCACTATTGAGTAGGTTTGCAAATATAAGTATATACTACTCCCCCAGATAAGAAAGCTTTCACTTAAGAAAATAACAAGGAAAAAAAACAAACAAGAAAACAGGCCAGTTAGGCAACATGACACTCAGCAATTTAGATAAAGCTACATCATTACTTATTGACAGTGACAAGTGCAACATTAAGGGCAAAATATTACATATTTAAACAAAATAAGTAGCTGCTGTACACATCTATTTAACACACATTCAAGAACAAGCTGAACAATAGGTCTCTTTCTTCTAGCTAAAAAGTCTATTAGCCTAATTTACAATTACCCACACACTAGAAACAAAGCTGTCATTGCATAAAAATGTCACCAGTGACAGTTTACATTACACCAGTAGTCAGATCACAATGGAACTGTTAACATCAGATTACAATCAACTCCAAGAAACACAGAAGTACTATAGTTGTAATCATGTAAATCAATCTTCCAGCAATTCCATTTTTTTTTCCAGATGTTTTAAAAACAGTATGAAAGGTCAGAAGAGTCACACAATGCTAACCCATTCTGTTTTTAAAAAGGACGCAGAAAATTTAAATTTTCTCTTGGTTTTTAGTGCTAGAGTAAACATACCAGGCACATTTATAAGGCAGTCTTGCACAGGAACTTACAAAAGTAATTTTATAATTGAAATTTCCTAGGAGATATTTTGAGAAATAATTTTATTGGCTTAACCTGCAAAATCTATTGTAATTTTGCCTTTATATAAAAACCTACATCTATCTTAACTAAATATCTATTTAGAGAGATGTAGTGTAATCATTTTCCTGCACCTCACCTTTCATCGTTTGCTTCTTATGGTTAAAACTAACAATCACCTTTTCCTTTTGAAAGTAGTGATGCTTTCCAACTGCCTGTTGTGAGACAAGGTTTTTCCTTTTATATGATACTACTGTAAAATAACATTATCAGGTATGCTTATACTTCATATGATATTTTTAATAGAAAAAAATCATGGCCTGCTCCCAACTCCTATCAAAACTGCCCTACAATGGGATATTAAGAGAGTGAAGATTAGTTTAAAAACTATGAATACTTACTGAAAGTTTGTTAATATATGTTTTCAGTTCCATTTTAAGAGTTCCTGAATGGTGAGGCGGAAGTCAACTGCCAGAGCCAATTTTCTAGTGGAAAATTGCCGCTAAAACCTATCATTCCAAGTTATTTAAGCAACTTTTCTGTGTTTTAGCTACTGAAATAGTGCAGCTAGTGACCACTGTAGCTAGTAAAGTAAATAAGTCAATTAAGACGTTTTGAACCACAGAAGTCATTGTTAAAGAGATGCTGCTATTAGCGAATAAGAATAATCACAGAAAAAGTCTACTATGTGAAAGAAATGGGTTTGTGGTGTGGTGATGTTGTAGCTACTGTATTTTATTCTCTTTAGATATGCATAATCAGTTACAGAAGAGAAGCAAAACTTTAAATATTTTGAGAATAATTAACCACAGTAAAAAAGTGAAGGGGCTTACCATGCAGGGTGTGGAAAAAAGGTAAGGATGACAGTGACAGGTTTTATGAATTACCAGCAGTGGAAAGAAACTGTCATAGCCCATTTTAAACCACAAAAAAAAAAAAAAAAAAAAAAAAAAAAAAAAAAAAAAAAAAAAAAAAAAAAAAAACCCAACACTTTTTTTC
>VYXH01000565.1:179951-193931 GCA_013397275.1 Burhinus bistriatus
TTTTAAATATTCCTGGTGCATAGCTTCATTAAATAATTTGCAATTATGACCTGCTTGATGCTGTCAACAAAACACTGCTACTCTGCACCTACCCAAAGTTAAGCAGCACATGTTTGCTGTGGCATCTGCTTTGCCTCAGCCTGCAGCAGCAGGTCCCAGCTCCCAGTGACCAGTTAAAGCATTGGCTGGCAGTGTTAAGGAAAGCTTCTGACCTTTTGAACACACAGCACATTCGAAGAATCAAAAGCAGAACTGACTGCTAAATATCGGTCTGTTTCCCATGGTCAGACTCAGAAGTATGGAAGCTGTGGAACTAACTCCTTTTACCATTTAATTACAAGGCAGTTAAGTGCATGCCTTCCTCACCAATTTACCAGTATTTTTAATCCAGTGTTTCATAACTTAATTTTTCCACAGTGAAATGTACGTTAAAAAAATCAGATGTTAATAAACTTAGGGGCAGGGAGTTCTTTTTGGTGTTTGTTTGGGTTTTGCAGGGTTTTTTTTTGCTTTTTGGTTTTGGGGGGGTGTGTGGTTTTGTTTATTTGTTTTGGGGTTTTTTTTTGTTTGTTTGTTTGTTTTTTGTGTGTGTGTGTTTTTTTTTTTTTTTTTTTTTTTTTTTTTTTTTTTTTTTTTTTTTTTTTGTTTTTGGGTTTTTTTTTGTTTTTTTGTTTTTTTTTTGTGTGTGTGTTTTTTTTTTTTTTTTTTTTTTAATGAGTTCTTTCTTATGGTTTTTCTGAACTTGGGAAAAGACTTCAGCACCAACTGCTGAGTCAGCTGCCCGGAGGCTTGCATGCCACTGGAATACAACTCATTTTAAGACAGATTCTTCCTCTCTTACTCAAGACAATCACTTAAGGATGGGCAGGTGCTTGATAATTAAAATGGAAGGGCTTGCATTTACTATGGTTGCACGTTTGTTTAGTTAAGGAGGAAAGATGTGTGCTGTTCTTTAATAAAAGACGCAAATGCTCACACCTCTGCTTGTTTGGTCAGCTACTCAATAAAAGCTGTCCTTAACTTGGTCCACAGTTCCTCTCTGATTGAGGCAAAGGGCAGCAGCATTTGGCACACTTGTGTCAAAAAAAGTAGTACAGCCTTTGGAACTGAACTCAACTATCAACAGGAAAAGGCTAAGAATGAATTTATTTTTTATTTGCCATCTTTTAACCAACTTCAGATGAACAAGATGAATTAACACACATTTTGGCAGTCTGGAGATCTAGTAACCTTCACAAAATTAAAGAACTAAGTGGCAAAACAACTCTGCCAAACGGGGGGAGTACCAAGTTATTTATAACATTTATTTCAACAGGCAGCTCCCACTACATTTAAGGCTGCGGAAATATTTCCAGTCTAATTTAATTGCTTTCAGTTTATCATCTCATTAAGTAGTCCCCACCTTTTGTACTGATCTCATCTTAGTTTTTTTTTAATTGAAGACATATTTCTGGAAGTTTTGGACAAATTAGTCTACTCACTGGGAATTCAGAAACACAGAAAGATGCTTCATTGTGTGTGGAATTTTAAAAGCATTTCATTTTAAGATTTTAAATAACACTTCCAAAACAATACATTTATTATTTTAAAACATAATGTAATTGTCATCACTTTAGACAGGCAGAATTCTACATTGACTGAGCAGGCTTGCCAAGGAGTGACTATTCACTGGTTTACTCTGTGATGCTGTACTGCAATCACCCTACTTTATTTCCCCTACATTTTTTTACAGAGGTATCAATCAGGTAAATAAAATAATTGCATAGTTTTTATTATCTTCAAAAGATCTTGCATGAGGTCTAAAAACTGTATGTATGAAAATATATGTTCTGCTTTTCCTGTCTAATTAGAAGTTAAATTGCTTCTATAGATGCCATAGATCTATAGATTCTTCTATAGATAGGGAAAACAAAAAAAAAAAAGGTAGTCCTTCTCATCTCTTCAAGAGATACCAAGTTTCATTGAAAGAACTTATTTCAAAATGTTGTCACTGAACATGAAAGCATCTAGAAATGAGGACACAACTAGTTTTACGTTGATATAAAGTCATAGCCAGATTTTTCACAATTATATCTGACAGAACAACCCAAGTAGTTGAACTTACTGCTTTTTCGGTTTGATTTCTTCTGAAAATAGCAATAAAATTTAACAGGCATTCTAATATATCAACAGCTTATGAAAATCACCAGCATGGTAAATATAGTGAGACATTTGTTCTCAAGACATTACCAATCTCATGGTCCAGAACAATAGTGGAAGTTTGCACACATGTAATGCTCTAGGACACCTAACATGAAATTACAGCCTAGTTAGCTTTCACTATTTGCTTTATCCTATGAATTGCACCTGCAGAAAGCCGTGCTGCTGGCTGACAAAATTTCTAGCACGCAGCTGCTAAGAAAACTATTAAAATATGCAACTTAGAGAAACTTATAATATAAAAAGCCTAAATTAGGTCAACAGGGATATACTGAATTATCATGACCACAAAAGCTGTGCAAATACTCAGGTTTCAGAAAAATGTACCATATTACAGAATTAGTAACATTAGTAAAGAATGAGAAATAGTGGATGATATAAGGTGTGCTTGCTATAGAAATGACAATTTTTGTAAAAATTATTAACATTTCACAGACACAGAAGGGCAGGAGCAAGACCAGACCTTTACTTTGTTATTTTAGTCCCCTGTACTCCCCAATTAAGCTTTAATAGCCATGCAATATTTTTAGCAGTTTTGAAAGGACTGCTGTTGCTACTTTTACATTAGCCTGCCAGAAGTGTCAGTATGTAAAATGCATTTACTTCTACTACTTAGGGTTGCCTCTTTAAGCTACTTGAGGAATATGAAGAAATTAACATTAGAGAGCAACTTCTACCGGTGTTTTGGGATTTCTTTCATTACATTTGATCACATACGGATATAAAGCCAAATACAAACAAAAGGAACATAATAACTACCGATGTTGAACTCCTTCTGGGAGGAGAGGGGCAACACAAATAATTATTAAATCTAGGAAAAATTTGTTCTTTGCCTAAAAAATATATCCCACCTTGAGATACTGGCAAAGGTAGCCACAAGTTCAACAGAAACTCATTAGTTAACAAGTATTAACACCAAACAAAACTTTACCAGCTCAGAAGCAAAGACAACAGAATATCACAGATGCAACATTTGGGACTGTTTTTTGTTTGGTTCGGTTTTTAATATTGTTTTTAGAACATTTACCATGACTTTTTTTTCTTTATACTAAAAAGCTGAACAGCCTTTTCTGCCCTACAATCTGCAATTGTTTGTCTAGTGGCATATGTTCCCCACTCCTTCCACCCCACCTTGCTCTACCTCTCCATCCTCCTGCTTTACTTGCAGCATTTGATGCTACATATCATGTAGAAGTAGTCCCCTCCTACTAAGACTTGTAACTCCGAACATGCCACTTGATTATTATTTGTCTTTTCCTTAAGACTCCTGGACTTTCTGATGAGGCAGGGCTTTATGTTGCTGTCACAATATGAAGCAAAGGATCCTCCTTGATCTAAGCACTGACAAATAATAATGAAAATAACTCAGCCCATAAGCAATGGCAGAACACAGCACTTCCTCAAGGGATGATGTTCTGCCACATACCTTAATTGATTATGGTGGTCCATATTAGAAAGTTGCCACATCAGTGGCAGCATGACTACCAGACCATTCTCTCAATCCACTGTTTCTCATGGGAAGGTTGTCAGTTCAGCAAAGAAAAGGACTGAATCTGAGATTGCAATTCAAAAATTGAAATCACCATTTAGATTGTACCTAACACTCTAATCTAGTCTCAGCAGTAGCTGAGAATTATATCATGTTCAAATATTTAGAATATTCTAAGACTTAGTCTACCAAAACCACACAGTGAAGTTAGACAGATACATATTTCAGGAGATGATTCAACAAATCTGAAATATATTGTGCCCAAAACTATGCCTTTTACTAGGTCATAAGTACCTGGCTTTGCTTATTAACACTTCAGAAGTGTCCTACACATTCAAGGACCACCATAATACTAAAAATAATCACAGGTCACCAACTGAGATGTATGAAGCTATACATCTACATGTTCTACAAGCTATTGCATCAGCAATAGAGTTGTATCAGCCATACTGTATTTTTCCAAGATTTAATGGTTTATGAACAGGAATATTGTTTTAACCAATTTAAAATGAAACTTCTGACCATGTCTCCTATATACACTTAAGGCTTCCTTAAGCATCTTCCCTTCCACCCCTGTAAGGCGTAACACTATTTTTGCCAACTCCAGTTTTGCACTTTGTGATCTAATTAATACTTACTAAACTACTTCCTTTGCTTTTTATGTACTTTTCCAGCTCAACAGACTTGGATCTCTTCGGTCTTATCCTGTCTTTGGGCAAATAATTTCAACACTTAAAAGTATAGTACAGATTTCCTCTATCCAAGTACCACCCTTGACAAGTTTTATTTTGAGCTACCATGACAGTTCTAACTAACAATTTCATATCAGGACAGGGGATTGAACAGTTTGGTCCACCAGCTAGAGGCCTGGATCCCTGGAGCATTCTTTTTACAAAGACTTCAGTTTAGAGTTTGGCCAGAACAAAAAACTGATCCTGTTTATAGTCATGCTGCTAACAACTGTGGTATTATAGTTACTTCTCTCAATAGTCTTTTGCAAGCCACAGAATACTATTTGACCAAAATACTTCTTATTCCCTGAGACTCTGTCTCTATGTTGCATTTTATTCTACTTACTATGGTTATCAGAAATGAAAATTTCTATCTACTGTATATAAAATCATTCCTCATAGCACAGGGTTACGCCCTTAATTTGTTGCTTCGTCTAGCCACTCTACTTACAGATGTTATTCACAGCCTACAATAATTATTTTATCATTTTCAGGCATTCTGACAGTGTTTATAACTTTCCACGACTTATTCTGAATTCAAAATTACACCAGGAATCCCTGCTTGTATTTCTACTGATAGCACTTGAAGACAGGGGAGCTTTTTACTGTCAAAAATGCATGCAGCAAGTAAGTTTACTGGATTCCACACATTAAACAAAGCAAAGCTTTGTCTTTCACTTGATGCATAGTAAGTGCTACCATGAACTGAGCGCTGCTGGAGAAACATACCTTCCTTTTTGATTCACCCAAAACAACACTTCAGGTTCTCATCTTTGTGTTGTTTAAATATGCACTTTTCCAAAAGAATGATCAATACATAACCCCAAAAGTAGAAATCTGTTCCTGCTGAGACACTACCCAGAATTTTGAGTTGATCACATCAGTAGCAGCTCTACCAGAAACAACATTTGTTAGGCAAGGAGTCACAAGTCAGTGATAGTTTCATAAGTACAGACATACTTAAGAACACATATACTTTTAGGAAAAATGTTTAAACACTTTATGCTTGAGTGCCATGAGAACAATGTTTACTGTTCTGAAATACAGCCTGTGTACCAATACATCAAAAAGACGTTTTGGCTCAGTCTTCACTTCTGAAGAACACCTAACATTAGGACAGAGTGATACAGAAGCAGTAGCCTACTACTGAATTTTCTAAGGTCGTTTTCTTCAAGTAAAGGATGTCAGGAATCCTCCAGAGGAAAGATGAGGTTTCAAGCTTGAATGACAGATCCAACAGATTTACTTTAGTAAAAAAATAAACTAAAATTATTTTTTTAAAAATCTCATTAGTTGAACTATTAGCAAAGAAAAACAAACCTTCAGGGTTTGTTTTGTTTAAAAGCTGTTCTGTTATCAAGTTTTTCTACTTCTCAGACAGCAAATGCCTGCAGTGTTATGTAAGGGAAACTGTTCTGCAAAAAGGCACCAGGTTGTCATCAATGCAATTGGCAGTGAAGTTTGACAGACTGAATTCCTTCCTTGAAGTTACATTAATCATGCATACGGTATCACGCAACTGGGTTTTTCAGGACTTCAAGTGTTCTCACAGCATTACGTACGCTTTGCTGACTTTCTAACACTTAGCTTATTGGCAAGAACATTCAATGAAGTCTTGAATTACTAGCAAATGTTCCTGAAAAGAAAATTCGTAATTTGCACCTGCACCAGAATCCTGATAGTAGGAGTTATGCTTATCCCAGGAAGGAATGTAAGCTAACAGTCTGTCACCAAAACCTTTAATCAAAAAAAGCTATTGTTAACTAGTGATGAGAGTAACAAACTATCACCTAGAAAGGCAGAAGCAAAGACTGTTTAACATGTAACAATTGTTAATCTGTTTTCACAGACAGTTTTCAAATTGGAAAGCAAGTTAGCCAAAAGTTATCTAACACAATGTAGAACTTGTTTTAATAATTTATTCAGCTATGACCAAGTTTAAGACTTTGTTATTAACAATGATACATTCAATATATGCCACGGTTGTCATCTTCCAAGTGTTCTTACTGCTAAGAAAGCAACTGTTAAGTATGGTAAGTCTGAATAAATAGCTTATATTATAGGTGTGCAATAATTACAGGAACAGAACTTTTAAACAACTGTTATTATTCCCATACTGACATACATCAACGTTTTATGAAAATCTCCCTCCACTAGAACAGCAGCAACTATAAACATTTTTTGCCTATAAAGAGAACACAGGGTAGGACGACATTTCTGGTGGAATGGAAGTATTAATCCATTATTATAGTTTTATTATAGTTCTTGTTTAAACCTAGTTTGGATATGTCAAAATGAGATCCAGATCCTTTCTTTCCAAAGTGGTGTTTTGGGTTTTTTTTTGTATATAAAACTCCTCATAATCAGTTCCTTGGACATTTCCATCTTCCAGAATAACTTTAAACAAAGATTTACTGCAGCTTAACTAAAGCTAGACATGAAATGTTACAGGAAAAAAAAAATAAAAAATCAATCTTAATTTAAGTTTCCAGAATGTACTGTATCCCTCTCCCTCCAATCCCAAATGAAGTACCTCATCTATACAGGTAAAGCAACTTCTGCTGGACTGCACAAGATCCTGGAACAACCGGTGCACACGACAACAGAAAGACTGTTATTCACACTATTCTCACAGACATCTCTCTTTGGAAAGGAAAGGTATAAACTCATTTACTTCTGCAGAGCTATGAAAGGATTGAGTCAAAGAAAACACTGGGTTTTCTCCTAGACCTTCCAGAGTTTATTAACCCTAGGAATTTATTAATTTTTTTGCACACTGCAAATGGATGATATTGTAATTAGTTATGACAGGCAGAGCAGAAAGGTCAGACAGACCGCTCAGGGGAAGGTAGACTTCTGGAGAAAGAGATAGAGATTAAAAAACAGAGGGAAGTAAGAGCCCACCCAGTGAGATCTTCTAAAGCACCCAACTGATCTTGAAATGCGAATCCATTTTATTTCCCACTAAAATTGATGGAAATAACCTCTCTATTCCCTAACTTCTACAACAATAAAACTGGCATTTACAAAGATAAGCTCAAAGAGCTTTCATTGCTTTTAAAAAAAGCCCAATTTAGATTACTTTCCCCTCTTTAAAGTTCAATCCAGAAAACTGAAAAAGGTAGTCCAAATGGACACAGCATGAGCAAATGTCTTTCACTGAAACACATACGTGTTCACAGAAGCTGATAAGATGGTGGTATGACCAAACACTCTACTACTGCTTTTCTTTATGCTAGACCTCTGTTTTTTCCTGTGTCTGAGAGTAGATGTGTTTTTAGTTAAAAACCACACCATCTAGTTTTATATTCCTGTGCAATAAAAACTGCAAAAGTAATGCAAGAAAGTAAGGTAGAAAGTAAAAAGTTGAATGTAAATAAAACACAAGATGAAAAAATTAATCATTTAAAATTTAAATAATTACCATTTAAATTAGCGCTGGTTTATAATGAACTTTTTACTACAGACTTGTACATAAGAACCACTTAATCCAACCAATACATTTTTATGACGTTAAAATGAATTTTAGACATCAGTAGATAGTCACAATATACGGTTAGAGTATGTATACTTTATAACTATATACATATACTACTATCACTACATCCCACACAACACAAAAGGCTAAGCAAGATATAAAGGAAGCTTGCTCATTTTCATTTGAATTTATCTCTCTGCTGGTCAAAGGCATTTCCTAGTCACTGCAGGCACTGCTGTCTGTAACGGGACTGGACTGAGGAGTCTAATCTGGTTCTATGGCAGCTTCTATAAATAAAGGATTTCTAGAGGAGGAAGAGGAACCCAGATGTTCCACTTGATGTACAAGGTGATGTAGTTGTCAGTGTTAAGACGTACTGTTTCTACTTCAGTGACCAAGCATTTTCGAACTGGTACACTATTAACAGGTTGACAAAGATTTGGTAAAACATCTAAAACCAAGAGACTTGGTAACACTATCCTGGGAGACTACAAAGGAGGGAATGCAATAGTTTCTGGTATTTTTAGAGGAACACCATACATACTCCACCCCTCAACCAGAGCCACTATATCAAAATTACTTATTTTGTGACTAACTCTTCCCTTTTGATTTGTGCTCAGGAACTATATATTTTAACTTACTTCCAATTGGGTTTATTTTCAAAGAAATATTTATGACACTGCTCTTGCCATACTAAGTTATTTTACATGGTAACTCAAAGTAACTATCTTACATACAGAATCTGTACTTGCAACATACACACAGAGCAAGCGTGTGTCAGACTTACGGATTCCTAGGCCTGGTAGGAATCAGTGCATTTAATACAGAACTCCCAGTTTTACTTTTGTATGGAAGTGCCAAAAGATAACAAAAGCTGTACTGAAAGATCTTGCATCATTGTTACTGTAGACTAGATTTCGTAGGTTAAAATAATCTTGTAATCACCTCTACATCCATAAACACACTCAAAGAAAACATAATACATCAATAAATTTCAAATGACAAGATATGTCTAAAGTTTTTCATATTCTTGTGCTCAAAGTCAAGGGTAAACTTATCTTCTCACTTTATGGGCAATGGATTACTCCGTCATTATACTTACTGAATTTGTGAATTTTTGTTTCTTCAGTCTATGCATTTCTGATCATTCACTTCAAAATCCAAAATTCACCATTCTTAGTGCTACCATTAAATAACTACAGGGGGCTTAGGTAACATTTAAGACTACAATAAAATGGGGGAAGGGGAAGTAAAAATAGGAAACACACACACAAGATAAAACAATAGTTAGCTACACATAATTGTAATCTTAGTCACCTGTAGAAAGAGTTATCAACATACTAAGCAACCATCCCCTTTAACTGAATTTTGTATTGCATGACTCCTTTAATCTCTATTGGGTAATTAATGGATCAGTTGCACTGCAGCACCCAAAGAAATATCTAAATTTTAATGTAAAGTGTTGCAAAGCTCATTTGAGCCTCCAGTGGGCAAATATATGTACAAAAAAAGCAAAACAACGTGGGAGGGGAGAGTAAGTACTGAAGAGACTAAAATTAGTTCTGCTACATGGCTATATCATATTCAAAATAATTTGTATTTAATTCAATTTCATTGAGTCAATACATCTTTTATCATGAAGTCTGCACACAGTCTCAGCTGTAAAATACAGAATTCTTGTGGGTCTATTGAAAACAAGTTAATGTTAAATTCAAAATTCATTTAAGTCCTAAGGCCCTAAGCTCCCTCTTAGGTGCAAGGTATGAAGCACCTACCAAGGTTTGAAGGAGAAAACAAACAAAACCCCACAAAACACACACAAACCAAACAGACACTTTCTTATTCCCAAAAAAAGTAAAGATGCAAAGAAAAAAAAAATTACTTCAGACTGAACATCCCCCTTCCCTCCTCATTCCTTTACAATGTGCTTTGAAAAACATACATTCAAAACAACCTTTTCCTGATTTAAAGAAAGAAAAAAAATCTAGAAAAAGGTATGAAAATAAAAGGACTCATTTAAGATTTTTATAAGGGGGAAGAAATTCATCTATATTTTATGCATCAGATCACAGAACACTTCTGGAAGTCTAAGCTTTTATTCCATTTTCTGGAAATTTCCTGTTTTACCCCAGAAAAGTCTCCTTAGTCTATTCTATTGGAACTGTTGTACTTTGTATAAAGAAAAAAATAAACTCTGAAATAAGGAGTAAATACCAGACAACCTTCAGCACAAAGGTCTTCAAAAGCAGTCCCGAGGTGGTGCTCCTATTTGTACACTTTTTTCTTACACAGTCTAAAGATTACCAGTCCAGTCTACCTAATTAGTGCCACCTTTCAAAGCAGTCACCCAGCATAAAGCTTTCTGAGGTGGGTTATCTTCAGTTCTTCTCAGAACTCTGCTACTTAATACAAAATACATAAATATTCATTGACCCAGAAGACTAGAAAGTTTGTTTAGGATTGCTTGTCTAGTCTCTTTCAATTCAAGTTTGATCAACGAATGTCTAGTTTATTTCTGCTAATGAATAACTAATCAATTAATGCTCAAGTATACTAGAATGTGAAATAACCAGAGTGAGGGCAAAATACTCCAGGCAGACGGCAGTGCAAGGATATTGTATATTCTACTGACAGCAGGAGACTGAGGTTTTCAGCCATTAGGGCAAAGTGACAGAAATCTAATTAAGGTATTTGAAACACATTTGATGTAAATCTGTTTACCCAAAACTGTATTTTGGGTGGTCTAATTAGTACTACTTTATACGCCTAGTTGTTATAAATGAGACTATGAACTGATTCTGAGGACCTTACAGAGCAATTCCTTGAGTGGCATCTCATTATGGAAAAAGCAGAGGTGAAGTGCAGAGTGCTCTAAAACATACCTAAATAATATTAAATCTTTAAGAATTTGAGAGCAGAAGAGGAATTAATACTTATTCTAAGACTGCTTCACTCTCATAACTTTAGATAAGCCAATTCACAAATTTGTTTTTGTTTTGTTTTACAGACCAGGACAAATGCAGTTTTACTTTGAAAGCAGTGTCTGGGTCTCCAGAAATGGAGGTTTCCATTTTCTTCACGACCCTAATTCCACTAGGAATAGCTTAGTATTTCTTTATGGATCCTTGTAAGGGGGGGAAAAGTAATAAAACCCTCTAAATACTGATTCATTTGTAGAAATAGCCTCATATGGCTCTCATGGGATCAACAAGGAGACAGTACAACTTAAGTAAACAATCTCTATCAACATAGCTAAAGCATTTGCTGCCCATTCTCTTTATACCACAAATGTCTGCAGATTTATTCTGTTTGTGTCAAGCTGACACCATTATCTGGCTTATCTATACTACTACTTCCAGCCTGTTCTTCCCCCATCCTTGCCTCCGATTCTTTTATCTTCTATATATTTATCTTCTTATATTCATCTGTTGCTATGACAGCATGAAAATACCACTACTGCTATAAATTAATATCTGAAGATACTAAACCCAGCATTTGTCACTTTATAATAACTGTGGCCGCTCAGTTACTGTTCTTAAGGAAGATGCAAACACCCTATTGTGATCTTTGATTTTTGTTTCCTTTGCTGAAGCCTGTGCTTTTTAGTTGCAAATTATCTGAACTGATTAGTACATTTGTATAACAACAATTATCTCCGCTTTTAAAGGGAACAGTAAACTCTTCCTCAGTACTCAAAGGAGCATGTGACTCATTATCAGATTATGCCCAAGTATTCCACCTCATGGACAAGTTGAGAGAAGTTAACGCTGACCCAGACTAGCTTTCCACTCTACCTACTAGAAGTAGACTGTGTTTAACACCAACATGACTTTTTTTAAAAAAGCAAACTTCAAAATTACCTATAAATAAAGTGATACAGGAAAGACTGCAGAACAAAATTCACCACCATTGTAACTCTGACAAGGAAACTCACAAGCAGAGAGTTTTGTCCCTGACAACTGAGAAGTTTAGAAGCATACTTTATAATTCAGACTCTCTTGCTCAACAGGCCTGCTTTCTCTCATTTGTTTGCTTACAGATTTGCCAACTCATATGGGCTTATTTATTAATAAGCTGCACCTAGCATCAACACCCAGCATGTCTCTTCTGCTTTGTTTTTAACCACCTTTCCCAACAAATTAACTAATAAGGATACAAAACAGCACAAAGTAAATAAGGACCTAGAAATAAACTGCACTATTCTAGCAACCTGAAAATTTAACAAGAGACCAAAAAGTAGTGGAGAAGATGAAATTAATGAGACTATCAGCAGGGTAGGTCCTGTACTGCCTTTGTATGTCTTCTGAAGGCTCAAGTCTCAGTGAATGCAAATACACACAAATTTGTGATGCCAGAAACACAGTGAATGTGTGCTATGTTCTTTACAGAAGGTAGAGGTGTTCTTGCTATTTTATCCAAAATGCTGTAGCAACCACAGTTAATTATTCATACATGTACAAATGGGTTGGCCACTGGAAAGGAAAAAACAGATAATAGTATTTTTTTTACTTCAGCTATGTAGGTGGTTTTCTGATTAGGTAGGTACACAAAAAATAGATCAGAATCACACCCATTGCTCAGACTGCTTTACTGCACTGATCACATACAGTAACTTATGTTACCAAAGAGAACCTGAAATCTAGTTTTCATGAAGAGAATTACCAAAACTTCTATAAAATATTTCAGAAAATGAAATAGCTCTTGGAAATAATTAGTTTAATTTTTCATGTTTGAAGCATTTCATTGTAGCAAGGTGGGGTGGTTTGTTCTTTTTATCAGCTGAAGTTTTTACAAAAAACCATACAATGTAATACAGGTAAATTAGTAAGAATTTTTCAGAAGTAACATGATTTTTCGCCCCCCCCCCCTTTTCTTTTTTCAGCACCTTCAAGAACAAAAAAAACATGGATACAACAAAGACAACTATGAAATAATAATAAGGTGTCTAAAATGACTTAACCTAAATCCTCTTTTCAAAGGTGTTCTATACTTAAAGCAGTCTGAGCGCTACTGAAAGGCACTATGGTTCCTCATGTTACATTTATTCTAAGAACACCTCATCAATATAACAACATCCTCTACCGCCCAAACTGTGATGTACTGGGATGGTCAGTGCATTTCCTACTTGGACATGAAGTACCTCACTGAAACTGCACTGCTGATACCATAACTGCATTCATCAGAGCATCAAAAGTTGTGGGTTTTGATGACAGGAGTTCTGTAGTAAGCCTACTGAGAACAACAAGAACCGTAACTATACCTAGTATAGACCTGATCTAAAACATACTCTTCACGCTGCAGAAACAGCCAGTTTATCAATACTGGTAAGGTAATGACAGAATCTGAAACACTGAGGCTGTAATGGAAGAGGAGGGGATCATTAAGACATCATGCTGCCTGAAGCTTGATTAACCAGGGCTAAACTGCTTCCAGAACTTACGCTATTTGGATTGGAAGCTGTTGCACATTACCATACATACATTTATCAGCTACTAAAAGGTAGTTTCACAGTTTGGCTTTGAGAAGCTTGTAAATCCACTTTAGAGCTTACTAACATATCCTTGCCTTTACCTAGCCCTGTTCACTGACTTTTGGGTAATCGTACAATTTCCAACAAAAAACTCAAAGAACTTGTAGGTGTTTTGTCTTGACCCTCGGACCTCAAATTCTGCCAACAACCGGTCAACAGTTTTGCTTTAAATTCTCATTTAGAGATGTTTCTAGGAGTTTTTTGAGTGAAAATAAATAGGGCCCCACTCATTCCCAAAACGTGGACTATACATGAATAAACCCCAGGGCAAGTATTTTTCCATAAGATTTATGAGAAACTAATCAAAGTCTGACTCCGCCTGAGCAACAGATCTACACATACAATGTAGATCAAACACGTAACATTTGGGAACTAGCTATAACCACATATTTTTACATTACAAATATATGACAGCCTGTAAGAGTCTTATTAACTTAAGCTTTAAAGTGATCTTTTGTTTAATTTTGTCTGAGTCCCTGTCCTACTGTCAGATA
Source organism: Burhinus bistriatus (assembly GCA_013397275.1). Classification (NCBI taxonomy): domain Eukaryota; kingdom Metazoa; phylum Chordata; class Aves; order Charadriiformes; family Burhinidae; genus Burhinus; species Burhinus bistriatus. Next base: position 193,873 of record VYXH01000565.1, read on the forward strand.
ATGGTTCTATCACATACTTTAACTTCTTTGGGAAAACCAGGACTGGGGAAGGGGAGGGG
>VYXH01000566.1:1167-18357 GCA_013397275.1 Burhinus bistriatus
CACAGCCATGCGAACAAACGAAGCAACATGGTGACCACCGACTATTTAACTAATACAATAAATGCATACAACAAATTTGTTTTAACAAGTTCTGGTCGGATCTGTCATTATCTCAACCCTTCGTGCCTCACATTGGGCGCCAAAAAGGAGTGTCGTGGTTTGGCCTCAGCCGGCAACAAAGAACCATGCGGCCGCTCGCTCAACCCCCACGGCAGTGGGGGAAAATCAGAAGAAAAAGGCAAAACTCATGGGTTGAGATAAAGGCAGTTTAACACAACAGCAAAGGAAAAAGGAGAACAACAACAATAACGCTGATGGAGGAATGTACACAAACGGTTACTGTACCAGCGCTCCCGAACTGGACCCGGAGCAGCCCCCGGAGCAGCCCCAGCCCGATCCCAAGCGGCAACTTCCTCCCCCTCCCCCGGCCAGCTCCCCCTATGGACTGGGCATGGCTCACATGGGATACAATACCTGTGTCCCGGGCCAGAAAATTAACCCTATCCCTGCCGGAACCAGGACAGTCCCCAATCACCTAAACTATTCTGTGACTGTGATTCGTAAATCCTAAACTTAATTCCCTATTTATACAAAAGCTCAGTATCTGACAGGATTTAGCCTATTTATAATGATTCAACATCAATTCTCCTTCCAGGATTTCTGTTCTCCTGTACAACGTACAGGTTGTCAAGGCAAACTAGAAATCCAGATAAATACTTCTGCAAATAACATAAAAGTTCTTGGCCCATAAGACTTCCATAGAGAATCTTCTTTACTTGTACTGTGAAGATTTTTCCTATGCAGACAGGGAGACACAGACTTAAGATTTATTAAACTGCTTTCTACGTACTACTCTTGCTAAGCAAAAACTAACACTTTTACAAGTTTTATTTTTTAATTTTGTCTTTGATTATATAATTTCAGGGTTTTGATAACAAAAAGGGGAAAAAATCTAGAAAGTAAAAACATGGCTTGAAATCACAAATATTAATGAGTGATTTTAAGACTAATTTTCATTTTACTTCAAGGTGAATACTCCTTTGATAAAATACAATCTGGTAGTTTCTGTAAAAGTACAATCCTTTCTTAACAATGGTGTAAAGCAGTAACTTTCCTTTTATTTCACATTATGTTTGTTTACATCTTAAGTATGCTTCTGTAAACATAAATTATATAACAGAAGGGTCTAAACATCTATTTGACATATATCGTAGTAAGTGTATTATAAAAAGACCTAGTCCCATGTAAGGATCTGTCATTTCATTAAAATAACTTCCTTTAAGAGCCTCAGTTGAACAAAGACTGAGAAGCATGAGCTGTACAAATATTAACACAGTCATGAAACTATATATTACAAGGGAGATTTTACAGACCATGTAAGCGCTTGTCGTGGTTTGGCCTCAGCCGGCAACAAAGAACCACACGGCCGCTCGCTCAACCCCCACAGCAGTGGGGGAAAATCAGAAGAAAAAGGCAAAACTCATGGGTTGAGATAAAGGCAGTTTAACACAACAGTAACGAGAAAAGTAAAACAACAAGAACAGTAACACTGATGGAAGAATGTACACACAGGGTTACTGTACCAGCGCTCACCACCGGACCCCGCACGGCCCCAGCCCGCTCCCCAGCCGGGACTCCCTCCTCCTCCGGCCAGCTCCCCCCTATGGACTGGGCATGGCGTCACATGGTATGGAATACCTGTGTCCCGGGCCAGAAAATTAACCCTATCCCTGCCGGAACCAGGACAGTGCTGTACAAAATTGTTTCTATATTATCCTCTACCATGTTGCAAATGACCAAAAAAAAGAATCAGGAATCAAAATGATGTTTCATCTGATAATTTGCCCTAGGATTTGAAATTGCAAAGATACATGAGATATTTGGGGTATGTTTTTTAAAACAGATAAAAAAAAAAGAGGCTTCCTTCTCAAAAGTTTATGAAATTTATGATAATACGTAAGATTCTAGAATAGGGATATAAACCAGACTGTAACTAAGTTCAAGACTGTGATTGGGCCAAAGAAGCATTAAGTAGCTCTGTCCTTTAACCCCTCCCTCTCTCCCTCTGTCACCTGTCTAGCCAGAGCAAATAAAGAAAAGAAATTTGTATTTTCAGGCTTCTATAACTTTGCTGAAAATAAGATAGAATACAATGAACCTGAAAATGTAAGACATGATTAATATCTATTTTCAAGAAGTCAGAAGTCCTGATAATATCACGTATGAACATGTCCTTGCAATTGACATTGTAACCCTTTTCTATTAAAATCTCATTTTCAAAACCACTTTCTCATCCTGATCTTCTGCTTCAGATATACGTGCCTGTGGTCATTTTACAGCACATCTGAATAATGTCTACATAATCTATATACTAAAAAAAGAAGAAAGTAATCTGATCTTAGTACATATCTGAACATGCACCACTACACATGAAACTCCCAGTGCAATTACAGTAAGAATAAAAACCGCAGATTTAGCTGAACGGTACTTTTGTATTCATAGTAACCTTGTTTACCAGGATCAGTTTAGTCAACTGAAGTTTCTTATTTCTGTTTGCTCGCTGAACAACTGTCAAAGAGAAGAAGGATTTCTAATTCATACAAATACCCCTTTCTGTTCCACAGCCAAAACAAACGTACTACAATGACAGAATAACTTCATTCTTCCGAATATCATCAGTTTCTGTGAGGTTAGACACTAATTACTATGAGGAAACATTTAGCTTTTCTCCTTTGAATTTTAAGAAAAGTTCCAAGAATATAAAAAGTGCCTCAAAGGAACACATTTTTCCTCTCAAATATTACCCTAGTATCAATGTTACTATCTCATAGAAGATAAGTGTTTCCTCTTCCTTAGATGACTTATAACACATACTGCATTTTGTATGGTCTCTGAGTAGAATTCATCTTGGTGTTTTTTATTTTGAGTCTAAGTTCGAAAAGTAAAAGCAGTCTTTTCATTCCAAGATCAAGATAATGCAATTTCCAATTCCTAGCTGATATAACAAAAATGAGCTAGGAGCTGATATTATTTTCGCCTCTGCCCAGTTCTCATTCACTGACTCAGAATTTATAATTTTCACTTTCAGCAAGATTTGTCATTTCACAGCATGCATTATATGATATAAGGAGTCTTCTGAAAAGTAGAAGGCCTGTAATTTTTCTACACAGAAAGCGAGGGGGGAAAAAAAAAAAAAAATCACAGATGCTAACCAAATTCTAGAAGGGTAAATTACTTCTGCTAACCTAAAATTTATCTTATAGTCTAATTTTGACACAGGATCTCTTTTCATTCTCCAGTCTTACTTTTTGTATCAGTGTATTTCATCCAGAGTTATCTCTTTGTGGCACGAAAGAGATTAACACGTCAAATGACCTAATGAGTACTAAAATCTACTTAGTCTTCTTCAACTCATGGGTCTTGTAAGTGTGGGGCATTATACACAGATCCAAAAGCTCCCACTTTATTACTTATCTGTATGCGTTTCTATCATGCATTCTTATCCTTTCTGACCATAAGATACTCCATCTAATATCAATTCCTTTTCTTTTTTCATAGAAACTCTAATTTAATAGTTGTAGAAGTTGATGAGAGTCTTCTTAGAAATATGTAAAGATTCTTGATCCAGAAAGCAATATCTGTACATTTCAAAATCTCCTGTAGAAAACAGACTCACTGGTCTAAAAAAAATGTCTATTTTTTCAAGATTTATTGACTGCTCTAACAGAACACATCCCTTCACCTCAGCCCTTGCTGTGAGTCTCTTCAATAGCTTAAAACTGAACTATGCTATAGTAATTCCATTAGGAATTCCTCTGCATACCATTAGGAAAAGCATATCAAAAGTTAGGAAAGCAACTGTTACTGGTCTATGTCTCTGTATCTGCATTGCTTCATAAAAAAGCCTTTTTCTGTATAACAAGAGTTTGTTTTATATGAAGACCATGGTAAAAGACTGAAATAACCATAACTTTCTAAGACTTAAAGTACAAGTAGGACTTTTGAGCCACCTTCCAAAAAATTTAAACTTTTTAGAATACACTTATAAGATCCAGAACAGCAAAATCTAAGTTGCTGCATCAACCACTATAACACAGACAAATGGTACATAAAATACGCTTTGTACATAAGTTGACCATCCATTTTCAAAATCACACAGACTGCATCAAAAGAAAACACAAAAGACCTGTACTCAGCATTTTTTAGAATTCCTCTACTGAATGAAAGTACAGTGTATGAGTATCTATGTAATGAATGAAAAGCCACAAAGAAAAGAAAAATAAAAAAGGGTAAAGAGCCTGAACGCAAGGGTTTGAAGCTGTTGTTCACAGCTTTTTCCCCCATATGCAAGAGAAATATATCTATAGGGATAAAGTAAGTAGATAGATATCATACATAATAATATAAGCTGAACTCATGTTTCAATTTGAAAAATATGGGATTAAAATCGTGAGCACTGTAAAATATATCTGAAATTTTAGAAACTCTTTTGAAACTTCAGCTGTACAAGAAGCTCATTTTTCCCAACCAAGGAAATCTATCCGTGACCTCAGAATGACTTCAAACAGTTAACACTAACTTTCTACTAAATGATTCCTGTCATACTCAAAGGGCCTGATGACTCAAAAAAAAAAAAAAAAATTAGAAAATGAACACAAAACCGTGAACTTACTCCTCATATAAGCTAGCTTTTAGATAGCTCAGAAGCAGAAAGCCTTGCTTGTTCACCTTCTGTTCATTATTCAAATATTTTCAAGTAGTATTGGACATCTACTTCAGTCTGAAGCAGTTACATGCATCAGCAATACAATGTCAAACAGCTAGCTCTAGCGTTGTTTCCTCATCCATCAGAAGCAACCATAGATCAAAGGCAGCTTTCTGAGGTAAACATGCAAATAACTAAAAATTACTTCAATTCCAAGCTGTTGCTGATTCACGTTCTGTCAAACAAAAAAAGTGCTTTACTTGATTCATGTTCACTCTAGAAAGTAGGATGCAATTCAGCTATTTAATTAAAATAAAGAAAGAGTCAGAGTCATGTCTCTCAGAAGTATATGAGATTTGCTCCATTGATGGTATACAGCTTGGAGTGGACAGATAATCAAACCAGATAATACAATCAACATAATAAACAAATTGCAGTGATGACACAAGTCTTGCAAATTTTCAGCTGTCAGAATAATTTCTAATAGCAGATAAAAATGAGCATTATATATACAGATAATTCACCTGTATTTACATTCCTGTTAAAGTCATTATGAGCACACCATCAGAATCCTCCTGCCTACCCAACTAGGTTTAGGTAATTATAAGCCCAGTAACGTTCCCTACCTTCAAAATTACTATAAGGATCTTAAACAGCTTTGTGTTAAGACTATTTTTTCCTCACGTACTCATATTTTAAATTATTTCTAACAGTACAATTATCCCAAAAAGAGTTTGACATTCTGCAATGCAAAGAATAAATAAAGCCTTTACCAGTAGTTCCACCCACATTTACTAAAATTAGTTCAGAATCATCTCTGGAAGAAAAGAATATCTCTTTCCTTTGAATGCATGTCAAATATGCTCAACTGCATAGATCCTTCACAGCATACCAGTGTTAACCATCAGAATATCTGGCTTATGTATTTACTATGTTAGTATCAATATCCTTCCATGGAAGCAAAAGTATCATGGAAAAATAAAAAGTAGAGTAAAAGGCAACCATTAATACAATACCATTCACACACCACTTTCCCCTCCCTTCCCCCTTTGTTTTGTTCATTACTGAAAAGGAACAGAATTAAATGTCACTAAAAGGTGTGGGGCAGTAAATTTTTAGTCTAAACTCATTGTGGAATATTAACAAAATGTATTATTTTCATGAATAATACCTTTATTAGGTATCTGATAGTGTATCCATGCAAATGGATATCTACAGGTAGAATTTACCTTAAAACAGCACACAGTGCTTTAACAATATCAATGTTATTTCAGTGCATCCAGAACTCCAAAGTTCTGTATGAGTATCACAGGGCCAACACAGTCTCTCCAGGTGTCAGACAAACCATCTCAACTGCTATTCAGCATGTAGCATCCTGAAGATAATGAGCTTAAGGCAAACCCTCATTCATAAGGATGATGGCAAAGAAAAGGAAAACAAGACGTATGCACTTGCAAGGGAAGAAATAGCATTTGGGGGAAAATAAAATCAGTCTTCTGTATGTTGGACTCACAAAGGGGAAAGAAACAGAATAAAAAAAATACCTAGTACTTTCGTCCTTCACCAAAAAGCATGTAGAGTGAGTCATGAACACCTCAAAAGACATAACAAGTACTAAAATCTACTTAGAATCTTCTTCAACTCGTGGGTCTTATAGGTGTCCGGCATTATACATAATAGATCCAAAAGCCACCACTTTCCAATTGTTCATTTAAAAAAAATTAAAAAATAAAAATCATTGTCTCCATTTAATCAGGAAGTAAGATGAGGCACTAGGGAAGTAAGTACTTAAAGCCTTCAGAACTGGCAATAAATAAGTAAGATACAAAGATCTGGATATTAATTTTATTGATCTATCTACTCTCTAACACATTGCTTTCAAGTAGGTGGCACAGTTTAAGTAATGAAAGCACAAGTCTATTTATCTGCCCTTAAGAGTTGATTTTTCCATACCAGTATGCACCTAATCATTTACTACAAACTCATGGTGCAACTATTTACTTTGTGTGTAATACAACAGGCATGCAAGGTTCAAAAGAAGTTACAAGTAACCCTTAAAATGCACTTACAGTTGGCTTTAGAGGACATAGATATACCCTTGGGTTAAAACCTGTACTAAAGCAGCAGTTTAATTTTAAGTAGCTGCCATTCTTTTCTCTATTGACTTAGTGGTTAGCACTTGATGCAGTTGTAAAAAGCAAAAATAAAACTAAATCTTGCCCTGAAGACTATACCCTAAATAACTTCTAGCTCTCAAAACGGCAGAAAAACAGGTATCCTAATCCTAAGATTTTAAATTAAATTACATAAAGGAGATTAACTGTTTATAACAGAAGAATTTTAGTGCAAGCAGCAATGAGGCTGTGACTCATGTTTTGCTATTTAATATGGACATAAATCCTCCTCCTCCTCAAAAAGCTCAGTTACAATTTCAGCAGTGAAAATGACATCTTTTCTGTTTCTCCCTTTAAAGCCAGCATTTTTATCTCCAGGCCTGCACAACAATGTAAGTAATATTACCATGTAAACATGTATATTAAAGCAGATGCCCTTCACATTTCTCTTTTACATATGTTTATTCTGTCACAGACAATACAATCAATTCATATTTACAACAAAAACATAGTTAGCCTTTTTAAAGCATTTCCTTGTTGTCTCTAGTCTAGCCTTCCCAATATACTCTTGGTTAGAGAAGTTACCAAGCAATTTCACGGCGGGGGGGGAAAAAGAGGAGGGATAATATATATTACTTTGGAAAGTCAGACCACAAGCTGGTCAGCTGCACTTCTCATGCAGCACAGGCAAATAGTAAATCATCTCATTTTGCAGACATAACCCCTTGAATACAAAATGTATTGGTGTTACCGAGTGCAACGGCACCTCTCCTACTGTGCAGCTCTGTTTATACCAATTGAGTTATCAATGCTTTGACTCAGCTTGAATCCAACTTTCCTGTTCTTCTCCAGCTGGTAAAGAGAACTGTGTTGGAGTTATACAGGCAGCTTTGAACAACTATTCAATCTTAGCATAAACTGATGGTTCCAGTGCTTAATGTTGTTCTTTGTTGTTCAACAATAGTCATCAGCGGGGAAAGCTAACTGATACCTACCCAAATTAATTCACTGGTTTTACTTCAAGAAATGTGGACTCAAAGCTTTTTACCTGGGGCACAATTGACAATTTGTACACAAAGCTATTCTTATACACAAAAAACCAGGGATGTAATTGACAATTGTATGTAAAACTATTCTCATAAGCAAGAAACTAGGGTCTCCAAGATGGTCTGCTTATATCCTTCCTCATGCTCCTAGACTGCCACAGAAAACCCTGAGGCAACTTTTGCCATTTTATTCAAACTTACAGTGCATTGCCATTTAAAAAAGTAAAAACAAATTATATCATTCTGATTTCAGACATACTGGGGAAAGAAAAAAAAAATTCCTACTTTTTTTTTTCCACCATCAAGTGGAAGACTTAACTTTAAAAACCTCTGAGAAAAAACATCTGTATTGTTCTATTTGCAAAGCCAGAAGAATTCTCTGAAACTGAATGACTATTGAAAAATGGGCAGGGACACGAAGAATGGATAAATGACTTTTTTCCCCATTAGGAAGAACGTAAGACTATGCTGTTTGAGCGTTCAGCCTTTCTTCATCATTATACATTATTTTGACTTGGTGATGCTGGTCATCTTTATTTATATACTTTTACAGAAAATGTAAGGTTTTTTTAAAAAAAAATATGTCTGAAGACCTACAAATACCTTCCTGGCTCCTCTAAGTAGATAAAGTCAATAAAATAAGACCCCTAGCTACTATACTCAGCTTGGATTCATACACACTTAAAATGACACAACTCCATTCATGTCAGTTCGTCTATCCCTGCTTACACACAGCCTGAATCTGACTTTCTTATGCTATAGTAAAAAATAGTGGAAGAATAGGAAAGTAGGAATTACAGAGAAACACTGGGACTTAAGAAAAAAAAAACAAAAAAACCACCACCACACTGTAGCATGTTTCTGTAAACAAAAAGTGTGTAATTTTGGAATTACACAATGACTAAGAAGTACTGTCTGTCCATAGGGTCTGTTAGGAAAGGGGTAGGTATCTAAAATCCATTAGTATGTAAGGGGTAGATGGGCAAGATGCTACCTACTGTTGCAAACAAGTTCAAGAAAACACAGCAATTCCCCTCTGTCCTGCTGTGAATTGATAGGACTGACAAGGAATGACTCAGCTAATCTGCACATGAGAGTTGTACACATTGTCAGAACCCACAGCCACACAACAACATGGCATAAAGAAAACTGCTCCTGAAACAACCGCTACCAAGATACGGAGGAATATATTCAGAGCCTGATATTTTTATTCCCGAACATTAACCCCTCGTAGGGTAACGCTCTGGAAAAAGAAACACACAGGAACACTTATTTGAATGCAAAACAAGCTAAAAGGTAGACTTTAAATAAGAATACCTGCCTCATCAAGAGTCCATTCAAATAACATGGATATGAAATACCCAGCACATTTTCCTGCTTGTATAAAAGTACCAGCCAGCGGCAATAAAGCATGCCTCAGACAGATGTATCTAAGAGCTCTAGCAGAAGTTTCCAAGTGGTTCTTTGTCTCTTTTCTCATTCTGTTTTATTATGACTCATAAGGCAGAAACACATTTTTCTTCCGTAGGCAGGGGTGTTCATCTGATAGGCTATGGGAATTAACATTCAATGGGAAAGACTCCATCTTGTCAGAAAGTGTCTCCATGAGACCAGCAAGGTTATTCATGGGAGAGGAGCGACTTCAAGAACTGCAGTCACTGTGATAGCCGTGTAAAACTAGTTTTAACAGACAGGCATAAGAGTTAGAGAACCCTTATTTTCAGAGCCTACCAAGGATACTGTTATTGTTCAGACTGGAAAGACCCATACACAACCTCATCTAGGAAGGTAATTATACATTAGAGGGGGCAAGGTGGGAATCATGATGTAAGAATGCCAGTGACCTGTTAGTTCTCAAAGCATGGGCTTCCAGCTCAGTTACGTAGCATTCCCATCACTATTATATTCAAATGGAAAGATTCTTGCTACTTTTGCATCACTAGACTATCTTTAAAAATCTTTCCCTGAGGAGATAACTCTGTCTTTGGCTAGAAATGCCACTTGTGGCATCAGTTTTGGAATCTGAAGTGACTTAAGAAGGTCACTTTCAGGCACAGAGTCCTGTAATTGTGTATAATTTAAAGAGCTGGTTCTTTAGCTGTAATACGGATTTTGCCAGACTATGTCAATAGAAATCCTCACTATAGAAATCACTTCCAATTGCATAGAATCATAGAATGGTTTAGGTTGGAAGGGACCTTAAAGATCATCTAGTTCCAACCCCCTTGCCATGGGCAGGGACACCTCCCACTAGACCTGGTTGCTCAAAGCCTCATCCAGCCTGGCCTCAAACATCTCCAGGGACAGGGCATCCATAGCTTCCCTGGGCAGCCTGTTCCAGTGCCTCACCACCCTCAGAATGAAAAATTTCTTCCTGAGATCTAATCTAAATCTCCCCTCTTCCAGTTTGAAGCCATTACCCCTTGCCCTATCACTACATGCTCTTGTAAAAAGTCCCTCTCCAGATTTCTTGTAGGCCCCTTTCAGATACTGGAAGGCTGCTCTGAGGTCTCCCCGGAGCCTTCTCTTCTCCAGGCTGAACGACCCCAACTCTCTCAGCCTACCTTCATAGCAGGGGTGCTCTAACCCTCTGATCATCTACGTGGCCNTCCTTATACAAAAAGCTGCCCCTTAAAGATTAAATAAGACGCCCCTACCAAAGTGGAAGAACTTCTCAATGAATAATGAAGACCTCCTTGAATTGCTTAGTCTCAAGAACTGTCTACACACTGATCCTGCTTTCCTGCTGTAACGATTTATTTTTAAGTGATGAAATAACCATAGTTTCTCTTCTGTGATGTAAAGCTTTGGGCTTTTGGCCTGACAAAGATCCAGTGCAACTTTACCAGAGTGTTGGCATTTGGACTAATATTATGAAAGTTAACTCTAAAACTAGCTAAATAAAACAGTTCTACAAGTATATCCCAGAGAACAGGACTAATTTTAAACCTCAGTGAAACTATTTCTTGTCTCATTTCAAATTATTCCTGTCATAGCACATCAGCTGGGGCACAGACACAGGCCCAAGCCTGCAGTCCTAGCTCCTCAACTCCTTAAATTATAATCAGAATTTCACCTCAGTAAAACAAGTTCCCTTCACACAGTTTACAAAGTGCAGCAATGGGAACCAATACATAATGGATTGTTATCTGCCTCGCTTTGTGGAGATTCAGAGGAGTATCTAAAAGAGCTCTGAATGTAAAAAATATGTGGTGTATCAGCACTAAGAATCATTATTCTGAAGAGTCTCAGAGTACTGAGATTTTTGGGACAGGTAACGGTGCATGCTACTATCCTGATACTCACAAAACTGAAATGTCTACTACTGCTTTTAGGGGAACAGTAGCGGGACCAGTACTAACTGCTGCTTCTCCCTGTCAGCAACAAGTGGAATCAGAGTGCAGGGCCATGGAAGCATCAGACCATGACATGTGAAGGGCTCCCCATGCCTACAACAAAGCAGTCCTCAAAACACCAGAAGGAGTTCCCAAGAAAATCTGTCAGATACGCATTTCGGTCACTACCATACAACAGTCATTCTATTACAGGGCACCACCAAGGGGAAAGTGTTATCAGACTTGCCATAAATGGACAGCTTGACATAGTCTTTCAGGAGTTTGTACCTTTGATATATCGTAATACAAAACATTACATTTTCCCATCTACGTACTCATGTCATTTCCATTGAATGCATCTCCAGGTCCTGACATAAACTCCGTAATACTATTATCTCTTGCCAAATCAGGCAAAGACTACAAACACAAATTGGTAATACTGAGCAAGCATGAGGATAAAAGCTCCTTACAATTACAAAATGTTATAAACACTTGGAACTTTCTCAGGAAGGTGATACAAAGGAGAATTATTATACTTACACATTAATTATGTGCCATCTCAAAATGAACTGTGCAGCTGTTAAAGTTATTTATTAAATGCCAGAGCTCATCTAAACAAAAACAAAACAAAATGAGTCTCCTGCTGGGCAACATGCTATTCCTGTATGGGATTTGCCATGTAGAAAGAAAGAAACATTGTAAATATTTAGCTGTATATTCCTGTGTAGATCTTTTCTAGGAGAACACGGTAAGGTTTTCCCAGGGCAACAGAACAGTATTTAGAAGTTATGAAAACCCACAGTTCTTTCAGTTGTGTTTACTATTAAAAAAGGCATCCATACAGCTACCTAGTTTCGCCTTATTATGTCATGCACAAAGATGTTCTGAAACATAAATATAATTGACATCTCCAGAGGAGAATTTGACAGTGCATGAGGAAGAGCTACCACTGATCTCACACATCGCAGTGCTCATGGAGACTTCCAGAAGTCCATTTAATGTCAAAGGTCTCATTAAATACACTACAGCTGATACTTTATACTCTCTGATCATTTCAACCAGTACGTGACTTCACACATTCAAAGTATTGATTCAAGATTAGAGTAATTCGAACTAAATCTGTTCTGCTATTGATGGGAGAGTGATCTACCAGCTGTGACTTCTTCTCTGCTCATGCTCCTGCTTATAGTAGTGCCAGCTGTCGTGCAGTTGCACATTTTGTTGGAAGCAAGTACCTGAAGAAATTGTTAGAATTAGTATCAGTTCCCTAATCTGACCGAGACCGCGTGGCTGCAATAGCATGAGCGCTGACACACAGAATTTATCAGCAACACGGTGACACACAGTCAAGTAAGGAAAGGAGAGAAGAGCTACTCTTTCTGATATAGCAAGAGCTTCATTCAGCTTAACTTCACTGTGAAACTATACACCATGAAACCACAAGCTTTATGAAAACCACAAGCTCCCAAAAGGTAGCACTAAGTCTCAAAGCTATTTCACACGCTCCTGAGCACTGTTCCCATGCTGCTACCCAATTCCTTTGTGCTGGCACAGGTCTTTTTTTTTTTTTTAAGGTGCACTAAGCCCTGGATCACATAGTTGATGTTTTAAAATTAACCATTATTTTCATGGTTTGCCCCAGATAAATTCCCCAGTATGCTGTGCAGGCACAAGGGCAAACATAGCATGAACGGTAGAACGGGGAGAGGACTGGTACTGCCATCTTCCTGCACTGACTGTGGCCTGAGAAAGGAAACTGAAATGAAGATTTCTCTCTCTCCTCTTCTTTGTTTTGTTTTGTTCTTTTTTTTTTTAGGTTTCTCAGAGCACTATATTAAGTCTGCTCTGTGTATTTCCAGCTGTTTCCTCAGTTGTAGTTTCAACTCAGCAAATATGATCAACAGAAGTATTTGCACAAATCCAAATTTAATAAAAGTATGTGACAGCATCATTTCAGAAGACTATGGGTACATCTTTCACTTTAAGATGAAAGAATCAATTTCACATACATTAAGTTATTTGCATAACAGAGTCAAGGTCAAGCAACTAATTCATCCATCCAACTAAGTGACTCAGGAATGAAACTTTTATACAATTTGAGTTGTAATTTACGAAATAAAAGATGGGGGGGGGGGAAGACTGAATAAATACTTTTTATGTTAGTATTTACAGCTTGCCAGTATTGTTGAAAGAATTATTTTCCAATGTGCTTAGCATGACAGCTGGATCTTTCAGTACACTATGTATGCATCAGGACCACAAATTCAGAAGCTGCATAATCAGAACAGAGTAGCCAGTTTTCATGATTATGTAACACACAAAAAAATTACATGCTTATATTAGAAAAATCAGGTCCTAACGCTACATTTAAAAGAAAGCTTTCATTTAAATTCAAAAGTGAGTTGCCTTCACCTACAGAGAAAAGAAAATCTCCAAAATGAACATGATGAAGAATAAAAATTAGACGGAAGATTAAGAAATGTTTTAAATAGTAGTGGTTTTGACATCCACAATTGACAGCATGTGCAGTATAAAAAGATGTTTAGAATTTGAGAATACTGTAGCTAATCGGAGATGGCTACAACAAAGTACAACTCTGTTTGTTTTTTTTTAAGACACGCTAAGTTTACAGGCATTGAATTCTTTCCAATCTAGATAAAGTATCTATTGTGTCTTCAAAAACTGTGCTAAATGTTTTGGAGGGGAATTGTGTTGTTTTCTAAACTGAGAGATAGGATCACTCCAAAGCCAAAGTACAGTATGTTCCCAAAAGGGTGAATAATTCAGTCTTCCACCTTGATAACTCATTATTACCCTGTTATTTTGAGTATGACAGAAATGTCAAGGCCTGGAAGCTTTAACACTAAAACAGGCACAAATAAACAAAAAGTAGCTGAATACAAAACAATACAGTACACACAACAATGTAAAACCCCTAGGGAAACCTATCAGAAAAGTCCTCACAAAATAAACCACTCTACAGTGTGCATGACAGTAAGAATCTATGTATCCAAACCAGCTGTAAAACAGGCAAAGAATACATATTTTACTATCGGCCATATGCCATAAAGTGGTGAGCTACAGCAAGACAAATAAAAATCAGTAATAACATCAACCAAACATCAGCAAACATGGAAACTAAGACTACAGGCAAAGTTCATGGCAGAAATAAAAATGACTGTCCAGGAGCTGCTTATTGCCACTGCCCTGGTAGAGGTCACGATGCCCCTAAGTGGAATGCAAACTATTCAGCCGCTTCAGTGCAAAGTCTGGCAGCTTGTCTTAATCTGTTGACGGTTGTATGATAAGACATCAGTCTTGACACTGCCGTGGTTGAGATGCGCATAGCTATTTTGCTCTCCTTGTTCTTCTGTTGGGCCAGTAACAAGCAAAACTTAGTCAGAATACAACTCTTCAGCGATTCCAGTTAGACCCTCCAGAACCACACAAGCACTGAGGCTGAAGCCCTACAACACAGATCCTATAAACTCAGATGTCTCTCCCTCTTTAGGTACCTAAATCTATTTGATTTCTGTGGCAAGTTCATAAACATCCCTGACAACCTGGTCTAAGGAAGCCCAGTTCCTCAACTAGAGTCAAGGTTAATTGACAGTACAACAAATGACAGTCTAATTTACTACCGCATTCTCATTAAATTAGAACTTGCTCAGTCTAATTGCAGAATGTTACCTAATTAAAACTGAGTACTCTGGGCAACAATGATCTAAAACTGAAGTTCACCCATGCTTATGTCACATTAAAGTGACTTTGGCCACCAGGAGAGCTACTGAGTCCTTTCCTTTTGCTGGCACAACTGCTTCTGTATCCACATGATGAGCCAAATCAAGGAGTTGATATAGATGAAAACTAATCCAACTAAAAATGATCAGCTTTAGCTAGATCAGCTTGTCAATCTACCTTATTACATAGTTATCTGAAGAACAGTACTGGCAGAAAATGGGAGATTGAAAGCAAAGTCATCCCCTCAAAATAATAATTAAAAATATAGACAGAGACACTTGTTAGGATTATCAAAATTACAACTAGCACTTTAGAATGTAAAACCAAAGTATGATAGGTAACAATAGAAAACCAATTAAAATGAAGCCACATCCCTATGAAAGCAAGGTCTCAAAAAGGATTAATGGGTGAATGTACTCACCATGTGCTAGGAACATTTGTAGACATGTATTTCCATCACACTTAAGAGAAGACAATGAAAAGAAATTTGCAAAATCTACAACAATATATCATGGCTAGACACAGACAGACAAGACATTGTGGGAATACAAAACAATCATTAGATGGATATGAATACATACTAGATGAGCAAAACCCCTAACTCTACAGTATCAAGAAGTAAAAGAGCATGCCAGAAACTCCACTGGCAAATGAGAAGTAATACAAGAGGTGAAAAAAGAATGGACTGATGAAACTGATGAGAGTTAGGAAATTAATACCTCCTTATTTACACAGTATAGAAGAATCAGTCACAGAAAAAAAAAAAAAACAAAACCAAAAAAACCCACAACCCACAAAACAAACAAAAAACACTACTGAGGCACCAAAAACCTCAGCCAGTAAAAGGCTGTACTATTCTCTCCAACTAGGACGCCAATGTACTTGTTTTCAGACTATAAAATATTTCAGAAGCAGAAATCTAGAAAAAGCAAGTATCTACCAAACATAAACCAACTCTGCATATAAGCACACCCAAGTATCCAAGTTCAAGGGTGGGGAGAAGAAGTTGGGGGCAGGTTTTGGAGGGAAAGGAGGATGCACAAAGCGAAGAAAGTGGTTTGGCTTTTTTGTTCAGAACGAAAGCCATTAAAATGTGAGGACTCTTTTTGGACTTTCACAGAAAATAGTTACTAAACATTAGCTTTGCTGTATCGTACAAAGATTTCACTCAGTATTAGTCATCTCCATTGTACTGTACAAGCAACAGTAAAGATAACCCTATTCTGCAAGTTGGGGTTTTTTACCAAGGAGGTTACATAAATAAGTGATAATTTAAAAGACAATGTTAATTTAAAAGACAACATTAAGTATTTTGATACTGTTTGTAGATATTTAAGGTAAGAGATTTGCTTTCTCTTACTGTTCTTGCATAGTTTTTTAACCTATATGGAGATAGCATTGTCCTTTCCAAACAGAGCACTGCACAGACATCATTAACAACTCATTTCAATCTCATGAAAGCAACTTTTATAGTGAGATTTTCCAAAAAGTCAGTGTCTTTTTGGATAACATTAAGGAGAGTCCCATATAAGGGACAACCTGAAGGACAGCAAATAATGCGTCTGCATGAGAAAATGAGGCATGGCAAGACCAGACTGACATTATTGTCAAATAGAAGGCAGGGGTATTGTATTACAATAAATTAAAAAATGCCAGACAAGCCAAAAATACATACCTTTGTACATTATATAAAAGATATTACTTGTGTTACAGGCAGTTTTTCAACTCCGTTTGCTTATACTCCACTCTGTACAGGGAAGGCAATATACTATTTAATAGCAAAGGCTTCCACTGGATTATTGTATTAACATACCTGGACAATCACAGCAAGTGATTGCCTTACAAAAAGCTTATCAAGCAGAGAAGAAGCTACCTTTCAGCAACAAATACAATGCAGAGGCAAAAATGAAAACTTCACCACGAGGAAAAGAATATTATGTCCCCAGAACAGCTGCTCAAGTAGAGAGAAAGCAGATGAAGATGTCAGGAGAAGTTCAAGGCCAGCTTGAAAAGCAATTAGTAAGATGAAAGATATGAAGTGGAACCTTTTACCCTATAACACCACAATGATCTAGTAAAGACATATTGCTGGAAACATGATCTTTAACTGGGAAAAGAGCAAAGAAATTTGCTGCCACACAGGGAAAATAAAAAAAAAAAAAAAAAAGTAAACTATGCTGATTGCTGGGAGGAAAAAACCAAAATTGATATGCATCCTGTGAAATGATATGCACCACATGCAAACTGTT
>VYXH01000566.1:33021-63976 GCA_013397275.1 Burhinus bistriatus
GCTCCCCTCGGGCCTTCCGTGCGTCCCGTATGCGGCAGCGGAGGCCGGGCCGGGCCTTTGGCGGGTGTTACCCGGGGCAGCCGTGGGTGGGAGCGCTTCGCAGGCTGCGGGGATTTATTCCGGCTTATTTTAGTTTTTATCCCCGGAGCTGTTCCAGGAGCGCGGCCGTAGGCCTGGCCTGGTGTAGTTACGCTTAAGGCGGTTCATATTATTTCCCCCAAAAGAAAAGAATTAACCTTTGCGTCCCTGTGTGTTTGAATATCATCAATGTAATCCGCATTCTCTTGATCTGATGCCCTGCTTTTTTACCACTCCCCCACCCCAGTTCCTTTTTAGGTAAAAATGAAGACCAAAAAAGGGAGGCGATTTAAATCTTCCTTTAAATTGAGACAGAAAGGCATTGAAGTAATAGGAAAATGGAAATCTGTGCCAATCGACCCCAATCTATTTGCCGATGAGGAGTTTAGAGATATAGTATGCTTGGAAGAACTTACAGAGTACAAACTAGTAAGTTCTTCCAAAGTGGGGAAAGTAAAAGAGAAGAAGAGAAAGGCTGAGAGTGTTTCAGAAGAAGGCAACGAGGAGGAGGAAGGACCTGTTGTCCCTCCCAAAAAGAAAAAGAAAACCAAAGATTTGAGAAGCAAAACAGATAAAAGCGGTGATCCTAATGCAGCAGAAATTGATGTGCCAGTTGATAAAGAGGCAAAGTGTAACAAAATAATGAAAGCAGCAGACTGCGAGGACCATGGACGTGCAGCTGAGAGTACTTCAGGCACAAAAAATGCTCCAAAGAAAAAGAAGGTTGCTAAAAATAAGGCTTCTCAAGCTCAAGAAGCTCTTCCGTCAGTAACTACTTCTAAAAAAGTTAAGAACTGGACAACAGAAGTTTTATCTGCATCAACAGATCATAAAGCTGATGTGTCTGCATGGAAAGACCTGTTTGTACCTGAGCCAGTGTTGCAGGCCTTGAGCCACCTGGGGTTTAGTGCTCCAACTCCTATTCAAGCCTTAGCCTTACCTTCTGCCATCCGGGATAATATGGATGTTCTCGGTGCTGCAGAAACAGGTACAAATCTGTTAAACTGGTTGTATATGCTGGGAGCTTCCCATCTCCCCTCTTCGTGCAGCTTATTGTTACGAGTTTTTATATGTGGGAGAAGAAGCATTTATATGTAGAACAGCTCGTAGCTTCTGCATATCCAATATATTGGTAATGGTTCATTGTGAAGTATTAAAAATTTGTAACTTAAAAACACAGGACATTCCATCTTTACAAAGTACAGTGTGAAAAGCTTTGACATTTCAGTAAGTTTTTACGCTTTTGACAGACGTCTCTTTTTCTGTTGTTTCCCAAAGCGTTTTCTGTTTTGGGAACTGTAAGGCAATACACTGCACAGGGCAGAGTTATTTAAACAAACAGAGTCGTGTTCCAACAGCCTAACTTCTGTGGGTGTCCCCGTGCCAAGGCAAAGCGGAGAACTAGGTTCCTCTGAAGATGATTCAGTACTAGCTTGGAGCAGTAAATAAATATTGGGCACACTGTTAAGCGTTGTGAACATGGCCTAGGCCTTTATTCTAGCAAAAAAGGCCCACCCAGTGCCTGTCTCCGGGCTTGGCCTGTATGTTGTCACCAGCCCTCCTCACTCCTTGTGCTTGAAGTATTACGTTGAATGTTTGACTGGGGAGGTGCTGTCTCCTGTCCAGCTTGTGGTCAGCTCCTGCCTTTGTCTTTGAGCATTGCTAGCCTTTGTGACATGCCTTAGAGCTCTTTCTCACTTAAACAATGGCCGTGAAGTCTCAGAGCATACCTTTCCCTCTAACTTTTTTTACTGCTTGTACCTTTGAAGTTTTGTTCTCTTTAGCAGTGCAACAATTTTTACCCATAAAAACTAAAAATAGGAAGCGCAATTGGAAGCTGCATCGGTTTAAAGGCTTCCTTTGCATTCTTTTCATCTGTTCCAGTTGCCTTATCTCACTGCTTGTCTTGTAAAGCCATTTACTGCTCTGGAGCATGAAGCTATAGTAACTAATAAGATATGCAGTCATTTGCATTTTTATTTTAATTAGAAGCTAGGCTGGTGCTGTTAGCTTTAATAAGATTAGAAAGCCCCACAGGGAATGTTTTTGAAAAAGGAACTGAAAATTCAAATGGCCTATTTGGCTGCAAAGAAAGTGCCATTTTGGCAGTGCTGGAGAGCTAATCCCTCTCTAGCTGCAGAATGGAAAGCACGGTTGGTGGCAGGTTGTGTTGTTGCTGTCTAATTTTGCACAACCCTGAGGTAGTAGGACTGTGTTTTGCTTATTTATTTTCTTCTTTCATGAAAGAAAGCCAAGTTCTCTCCAGTGAGCCCAGTGGGTCATCAGGGTTCCTGTAGAAACTGGGGAGAAGATGTGGACAATTGTCTGTTACGAAGTGCTGCAGCTGGGAGAGGCTGAAACTCTCCAGTTCTTTTTTTCTATATCCTACAGCTTCCCTTAGCATTGGACCTGAGGGAGGAAGGTGACAGGTGAAATAACTATTCCATCGTTCCCTTTTTGGTAGCAACATAGGGGAGAATGGCAAAATTTTTATGTGGCAGTAGATCCCTGTGGAGATAGTTGCAGGGAATGTCAAGGTTTGTTGTTTTTGCAGTGGATCTGACCAGTTCTGTTCATTACCGTGTAGACCTAGTGAAGTTTTTGGTTGAGGAACCAAATTTTGTCTCTGTAAAACATTACAATCTAAAACCATTTAAAAGAGCATGAATTAGCTTTAGCTGTAGTGTCTATGGGTACCAAGATACATTTTTCTCCTGGTTTTGCAGGCCTGGCTATGGTATGTGATCTGTGTGTTCTGAAGAAAACACGCCCTGTGAGGTGATTGATTAATTTGTGGGTGAATCTACTGCCTGCATAATAGTCCTGATTATCACAGCCATAATCTAGCTGGGTGCAGTACTGACATTTGCACCAGCCAAATTGCATTACATTTAATTCAAGATCAGCAGTGTTCTTCGCCTTAAAAACTGATGTTCTGGTAATACAGAATCTTATTGTGTAAGTGCACTGCAAATGCAGATTATAAACATTTTCTGCTTCAAGTGCAGAATTCAGAAAAGACCTCCCAGACATGCAGAAAGGTGGGGAAGTGGGTACGAGGAGTCTTTGCAGCAGTATTGGTCAGGATAACGATACTGGGCTTAGCTGTTTATTAACTAATATTGAGGTTCTCCTCTAAATAGGCAAAATTCTGTGTCACTGAATTTGGCAAACGATTATGAGTTTGTGATATGGACAAATGGTGTTCAAGGAATTGAGGTGAGATTTCCAGAGGACTGCTTCCCAGCAGGAATGCTGTAATAGCGTCTTGTGCTCTGGATGCTGCTTTGGCAATCAATGAATTGGTATCTATGAGAACCTTAACTGGCGTGGATGTGCTACTGGCCTTCTCCTAACATTTGTATTATTGACAGATTGTTCAGAAGGGAATATGTAGCAGGGATGTGACTTGCAGTTTGGTACAGTGGACCCCTGAAATTAAAGTTACGGGAGCATTTTTGTATTTGACAGTGCTCTTCACTTCAAAGTGGATTATTGGTTTTACATCAGATTTGTGTGTTTTGATTATAAAAATGTGAGATGGTGGAGTATGTCAAAATACAGTTTCTTAGAAAGTCGTAAACACAGTACTGTAAATTGAAGATAGAAGTGAATCCTTCAAGTACATTCCAGTTTGTCCTTGGCCTCATTTGCTATTCCTTTATTTGGAGAACATTGATCAGAACTGTCAATTAGGGCATGGTATTCTCCTTACGGGCATACGGTTCTGTAAAAATATCTTGGCTGCAACTGCAGCTTATAAAAACCACTTTCAGAACAAATGAATCTGCCTGACCTGCTAGAGACTGGAAAAATACCTGTTCCCCAGGAATTACGCTATTGGTGACCTCAGGCAGATGTGTAATGGGAGCAGGAGAAAAGATGCTATTGCTGCAAGTTTCTGGTCTTCTACAGATCAATAGTTTGTATCTGTTACAACTGTTGTGTTTTAAGAACAGTGCATGATTGGCTGTTGCTTTTCTCATCTTTTCAAATAAATGACTTGTCAGTCTGTATTACTTTTCTTGTTTGTTTTTTAGGAAGTGGCAAAACGCTTGCATTTGCAATTCCAATGATTCACTCTGTGCTGCAGTGGCAAAAATCAAATAGCTCAACAACCAGAAATGACAGTGTTTCTAAAGAGTGCCATCAGCATCATGATGAAACACGATGGGAAAATGAGGATGAAGCAGAAAAGCTAACCCATCAGCAGGTTGAAGATAGCGGAGATGAAGATGATGCTTCTTGCACAACGGGCTGCGTGGAGGTGCTGGAAAATTTTGAATTTGATTCTGGTGACGAGACACGTACTGTGGGCTCCCATAAAAAGAGACCTCTTTTAGGACTGGTCCTTACTCCCACAAGAGAATTAGCTGTACAAGTAAAACACCACATTGATGCAGTTGCAAGGTTTACAGGTATGTAGACCCCATGGGTCATGTCCCAGATTACACTAGGTTTGGATCTTGGCATTGGTGTTGAGCTAGAATGTGTGCTACAGTTTCTTCCGCATCATAAAATTGGAGTGGCTTTCAAAGGGTTAGGGTTCGTAGTCACTAATATTTGGGAAATGCATTAAGATTCTTCAGTGAGATGGACGTGGAAGCAAAGAGTTAATGTGGGATATTTTGCTTTAAAATGTTTCTTCCTTCAAATAGCTATTGACTCATGCTTTAGCAACACAGAATCAGTACTAGATACCCAGCCACAGCTAACTTCATTCTGGTTTTGGATAACGTAGATTAAATATAAAAAAATCATTTCATTTTATATATATATTATTTTTAATCTATGTAAAAAAAAATTTCCTTTTTGACAGATATATTAGTCTATACAGATAATTGATAGATATAGATATATCTATGTATATAATTTTGATCTATCTATCAAAGAAAGAAATTATGGCCATAAATTCTAAGGGTAGAAGACATTGCTAGATTGTCTGACTTACCTCCTACAGCATATTGCTGGGTAACAGGCCTGATGAAAGCAATTCAATCCTGTTCCTTTCTCTTCCAAACCAGAGGTCAGCACATCTGTTAAGTGAATGAGTGAGGATATGAAACTGTTCAAGATGAGGAGAATTGGGAAACAACTCCCCACTTGTCCAATAGTAGTAATTATTTATTGAAGAGGATATGTCATGCAGTGACATACTTCCAAGCACATCTTCCTTTGGTGTCTATACGTCCTGCTGTGCTCATCAGTCTACAGCTGATTACAAGGCTAATTTTAACTCCTAGCCTGAAGTAATCAATTCATGTCAGTACAGTTTGGATAGGAGCAGTGCTATTTGTGTGAAGAAAAAAAAAAAAAAAAGAAAAAGAAGTCTGCTGCCCAAATGGTGTATAGATGCTGCAGCAGGAAAGAGGATATGTTTTGATGTGGGCTTTCTTTATTGTCTCAAACTCACTTTGAAAAAAAAATCCCCACCTGGAAGTGTGGGGTTCCAGAAGCAGTAGGGAAGAGAGATCTGTGGTAGCTTGGATACTGGAGGAATCTTGCACTGTAGCATTGAATTTGTCCTAGGCCAGTGTATTCTTTGAAGAAGTAGGGTGAAATAAGCCACGTGTGGAGTCTGTGCTTCCAAAGCTAAACTCCTTTTAGTACCTGAGCAAATTGCTTAAAGCTAACTTAGGGTCTTTATGCTACTGTGCAGTCCAGGGAATCATTAATTGGGAGGGAGCATTCTTGTTAGGATTATTCCGTAGCAAATGAGCAGTTATTAGCAAGACAAGCATTTCTCTGTCTTATTGTTGGAGGGACCTGCTGTTTATTCATAACAGGAACATGCTTGTTTATGCAGATAAAATTGACAAAACATGAGATTCTGAAGTACGGGTAAACAAAGGTAACAGCTATGGAGGACATGCGTGATTCTTCCTGCTATTGAAAGACAGGTGCGCTAAAAGAAAGACTACTTTATTTCCGCATCTAACTGTAATGAGGATTTTTCTGTAAAATTGAGGGCATTGCTGCGTGTTCAGTGTTATATAAAACTCCTGAAGTTTCCTGGTCAAAACGCTTGCTGAAAGTTGTGGTATAGGCTTTTTAAAATATTTCTTTGAGTGGATGTATGTAAAGACATTCACTAATAAATTAGCAAGATAAAAACTATTATTTATATGTTCTAGGCATTAAGACTGCAATTCTAGTTGGAGGCATGGCTGCACAGAAGCAAGAACGTGTACTGAATCGAAAGCCAGAAATTGTAATTGCAACCCCAGGCCGTCTGTGGGAGTTAGTTAAAGAGAGACATCCACATCTTTCAAATCTTCGGCAGCTCAGGTAAAGGTGCCTTTTAGATGAACTGCTTGATACTGAACTGGGCATCACTGCGTACTGATTATGTTTACTAACTGATTAAATAATTTAGACTATGTAAGATCACTTCTGTCTTTGCCAAGAGTTTTTTATTGAAATACATAGTGGTTATATTGATGGAAGGAAATGTCAGTTAAAGCCAGTAGCAAAAACCTAATTTTTTCTTTAGAAACTTGATTTTTGAAAAAGAAATGTGGAAGGCTACTGTAGCCACCCCAGCATACCTAGCGTTCCTTTGGGTTTTACATGCAGAACTTCCCCTATGTATTTAGCAGGAAAAGTTCTTTTGAAGTGTATCGGATTTGTATTTCTCTGCACAAGTGTATTTTTACTGTGCGTTTTCTATTTGACAGGTGTCTTGTGATTGATGAAGCAGACCGAATGGTTGAGAAAGGTCACTTCTTAGAGCTGTCTCAGTTGCTGGAAATCTTAAATGATTCACAGTATAACCCTCAACGACAGACTTTTGTTTTTTCTGCCACTTTGACTTTAGTCCATCAGACTCCCACAAGAGTTTTACAGAAGAAGAATGCTAAAAAGATGGACAAGAAGACCAAACTAGAATTGTTAATGGAAAAAGTAGGAATAAAGGGCAAACCCAAAGTGATAGACCTAACAAGAAAAGAGGCCACTGTTGAGACTCTGACAGAAACCAGAATCCACTGTAATACAAACGAGAAGGACTATTATCTCTATTACTTTCTCCTCCAGTATCCAGGAAGAACCATGGTCTTTGCAAATAGCATAGACTGTGTGAAACGCCTCAGTTCTCTCCTCACAATCTTAAATTGTGATCCTCTTCCTTTGCATGCTAACATGCACCAAAAGCAAAGGCTGAAAAACCTGGAAAGATTTGCTGAGCGAGAGAGGTGAGTTGATTTTCTACTTCCTAGTAGAGAAAAAAAGGAATCATGTAAAATGTAGTGGGGAGAGGAAACAGCTCTGTTAGAGTTAGGAGCAGGTTGGGAGAGTTAGCTAGGGATGCGAGTCCCCCATTCACAAGCCCAGGTTATTAACGTTCAAGGATGAGGTTTCACAGTATGGTTGAGGGGATGAAGTGGACTGAGTGGAAGGCCACCAAGATGGTCAAGAAGCACTTGCTGTGCAAGGGGAGAGGCTGAGGGCACTGGGTTTGTATCACCTGGAAAAAAGATTTTGTGGGGACCTAATGGCAGCCCTCTGGTATCTTAAAAGAAGGTTATCAAGAAGATGGAGCCAGGCTCTTCGCAGTGGTGCGTGGTAGGAGGATGAGGGATAATGGGTGGAAGTTGAAATGAGAGATTCAGGCGGGATATAAGGAAGAGCTTTTTCTCTGTGAGGACAGTCAGGCATTGGAACAGGCTGTACGTTCTTGGAGATTTTTGAGGCTCAGTTGCATAAAGCACTAAGCAATCTGGTCCAACCTTATAGCTCATCCTGCTTTGAGGAGAAGGTTGGACCAGAGACCTTCTGAGGTCGCTTGGAGCCTGAATTATCCTGTGGTTTG
Source organism: Burhinus bistriatus (assembly GCA_013397275.1). Lineage (NCBI taxonomy): Eukaryota > Metazoa > Chordata > Aves > Charadriiformes > Burhinidae > Burhinus > Burhinus bistriatus. Next base: position 40,910 of record VYXH01000566.1, read on the forward strand.
GCAGCTCATTGCTGCTGAAGGAGCCGTCACTTGCCCTGTTTTCAGCTGTATGCTTTTCTAACCATCCTGCACACCTCTCTGCCCCTGTGCCCTGGCTCTGCAGCTCATTTGATCCTTCTCTAAGTTGTTTCATCTCACTAAGCCATCAGAAAATTAACCACTCTTTGCTGGGTTAGGGTTTTGTGGGTTTATTTAGATGAATTAGTTTCCTGAGGGTCAAGGTGTCCTAGAACAAAGCAAGAGAAGGGGCAGTTGTGCCTTTCAGCAGCAGTGGGGCAGTCAGGTTTACCCAGGCAGGCCTGTCCTGCCATTTTAAGAATTATTGTTCCTGCTGGCTTTGGGATCGCCTTTGGGAGGAGGCTGGTGGTCTTGGTACTTCCATAATCCAGAAGCCTCACAGTTTAGTCTGCTGTGACGCGCTGCGTGCTGTCTGACTGCGTGGGAATTTGTACCCTGGTAATAGACTCATGCAGGGAGAACAGAGGTTGAATTGCCGTGATAGATCTGCAGTATTCCTTGGCAGAATGTAGTATTGGTAGCATTGGCCTAGACCAGACGGGACATTTTCAGAGACTGCAGATTTTCAAGGCAAGAAAAAATCTATGAGACCATCTGTCACGGCCTCCTGCAGATTGCAAGCCGTGCAATTTTCTCTGTTTATGTCTGCTTTGAACCTTGTAGCAGTAGAGTATGCAGTCAGATGCCATAAAATCTTAATAGCTTCCTGTTACCTACAAGTAACTTGTTTCAGTTGCTGGGAGATTTTTTTTTAAATTAATTCTTCCATACCCTAGGGAGACTTTTGTCTCTGTAGTAGGCTGTTTATGTAAAAGAATGACTCTTTTGAGTTGTTCCTTACCCCTGGAAAGGAGGAGAAATACTATTTGTCAGAAGAGAAAGCCTCCCCTTTATATTTCTAGCTTTTAATTTACTGAAAGAACTTACTTGAGTGCAACTTGGTAGAAGATATTTCAGCCCCAAAAAGTTGTTAATTAAATCTATGTTAGCAATGTGATTTTTCTCAACTGGTGAAACTTGTAATAACCTGTCTGTCCTACCAAAAGATCAACTGTATTGTTAATGGTATGGCTAAAGATATTTTTAAACCCAGCCTGGGCAGAACACTGAAAAATTTAATGAAGGGGAGCATATCCCATTGCCAAGTGGTTGCATTAGGTCATTGAATTTTTGCTAGCGTTCCTATGAATTGGAAGAGAATAAAAGCATAGGAAACAGGATCCATCAAGGTAGTGAAATTTGTTATTGGAAATGGAATAGACCTGCTGAAGGTAACATTTGCATTTTTTTCTTTTACTTTAAGAATTGCTGTTTCAAGACTGCCTCTGATGTAATACTGGGTTTCGTTTTCTGTAAGGGCAAAAAAATAGCATATATCCAGCAGATGATGTAGTACAAACCTGTTCCTTAAATTTCTGTGGTAGAATTCTAGGCCGCTGTATGTGATGTTCCTTGGCACATGGTTTACTCTTCAATTTTATGTTCATTAAATGTTATCACTTTCTCAGCTGTGTCCTCCTGACAACAGATGTTGCAGCTCGTGGTCTTGATATTCCCAACGTGCAGCATGTCATCCACTACCAGGTTAAGTATTTTTAATGTTTTTGCTTTTACTGTCTTGGTTTTGAAATAAGCTTTTACCAGTCCAAACTCAAACACTATAAAGCTGTGATTCTCAGTCCTGTGTATAGTATAGTCCCGAGTATAGAGATTTAATCATTATTAATTTAACTGTCCTGTAATGCTTTGTACTTACGGATTGCATTGCTGCAGTGACTGAATGTGGTAGGTAGCACTTCATGAATGCGTGATTATATATGAGAAATGATTCTCCCTGCCTTTTGCTTAACTTTGCTATCCGAAGTTGTGACATGACTCAGCCCTGTAACTCTTCTCTGAGGACACATACAATCTTTTACTGCTTTGCAAATGAAATGTCAGAGGGTCAGAAGTTAGGAGAGACTCGCAAAAGATTATGCAAGGAAGAATACTGCACCAGAGAACAAAAAGTGTCTCCAGACATCATCTCTTACTTTACCTTCAGCTGTGTTACATGCAACGTACCATGTGTATATAAAAAACTATATTCTCTGGGAACCTCTTGGCCAAAGCATGACAGGCTGCTGCTAGCTGTCCATGGCTGGCTTCATGGTTTTTCTGAATATTTGCAGGTCCCTCGTACTTCTGAGTTGTACGTACACAGAAGTGGCAGAACAGCCCGAGCTGCCAATGAAGGCCTTAGCCTATTGCTGATCGGCCCTGATGACTTGATCAATTTTAGGAAAATTTATAAAACATTGGAGAAGAGTGAAGAGCTGCCATTTTTCCCAGTTGAAACCAAGTGCATGACCTCTATCAAGGTAAAGAAACAACAATCTCTTTGCAGCCTCAGTAGTTGCTTGCTTATATATATTACTGCATCACATTCTTTCCATGTTTCAGGTGAAATTTACTCTTCAGGATCTGGATTAGAAAATGAAGTTAATCACACTTTGTCCTTTTTTTTTTTTTTTTTTAAGCAATATTTGTGATTTCTCCTCAACAACTGGCCCAAGAAAGGTGTTCAAACATAAGCATAACTTACTTTTTTCTTGTGCATTGTTATGTAGAGCTTCTCATGACTAGATTCCCCAAAACACTACAGGGAAGCGAGTATGTTTTGTGGCTGGGGAGCTGGGATGGCTCTGTTAAGTACGTTGTTTAAAGCCTCTTGTGTTAGGAACAGACTAGGGAACGGTAGCAGGTCCAGGGATCTTCAGTGGTCTTCATCTGCCTCTTCTCAGTTGAAGTAATGAGTTGTCTGCTTTTCTAGAAGTTCCTATGCTGTGAGGCCACATCTGCCACTGAACCCCGTCAAACCACGTATGTTTTCTTTTTCCAGGTTATTGCCTGTTTTAAGGAGAACTCAGTCATTTGCTAACTCACAAGACAGACAATGGTTAGGATTTACAAAACTATATTTTTAGAAAGCATCTGGTCACCACAGGTTCTCTGCTTTTCAAATAAGAGGCCATTTCACATCTTGGCATTCTCTTAACAGTTTGGGTGACATCAGCCATGTACAAATGGGACATATTTAAATACTGCATTTGAAAGGAATCCAGATGGGGTTGGAGTGTCTGAATATTGCACAGTCACTGAGAACAGGAGGAAAATGCAAACAGTCAGATAATGCAACAGATATCTCCTTTATAGTATTCTGGTTTGTGCTTATCCAGTTGGCTTGGGCTGAGCCCAGGGTCCACCCCCGTGGCAACAGCGGCGTTCTGTGAATAATATCAGCAAGTTTCAAAGCCTAGGCTTGCTGCAAATGGCAACCTCTCTCCCCGCGCCTCTCCATTGGATGGACCGCAAGGCAGGGACTGAGGGAGAAGAGTCCCTCCCACTGTAAAAGAAGATCAGGTTTGTGATCACCTGAGGGAATTGGCTGATGTAGTTTCCAAGTCACTCTCCGTGATATTTGAAAAGTCATGACAGTCAGGTGAAGTCCCCAGTGACTGGAAAAAGGGAAATGTTGCACCCATTTTTAAAAAAGGTAGAAAGGAGGACTGTGGGAACTACTGACCTGTCAGCCACACCTCTGTGCCTGGGAAGATCATGGAACAGATCCTGCTAGAAGCTGCACTGAGGCACATGGAGGACAGGGAGGTGATTTGAGACAGCCAGCATGGCTTCCTGCCTGACCAACCTAGTGGCCTTCTACAATGGGAGTGACTACATCAGTGGACAAGGGAAGAGCTGCAGATGTCATCTATCTGGACTTCTGTAAGGCCTTTGACACGGTCCCCCACAACATCCTTCTCTCTAAATTGGAAAGATAGAGATTTGATGGGTGGGCTGTTTGGTGGATGAGGAGTTGGTTGGGTGGTCGCATCCAGAGGGTAGTGGTTAACAGCTCGATGTCCACATTGAGATCAGTGACTAGTGGTGACCCTTAGGGGTCCATGTTGGGACCAGTACTCTTCAATATCTTCATCAGTGACATAGTGGGATCAAGTGCACCCTCTGCAGGTTTGTGGATGACACCAAGCTGAGTGGTGTGGTTGACGTGCCTGGGGAATGGGATGCCATCCAGAGGGACCTCGACAGGCTCAAGAAGTGGGCCTGTGTGAACCTCATGAGGTTCAATAAGGCCAAGTACAAGGTCCTGCACGTGATTCGGGGCAGCCCCCAGTATCAATACAGGCTGCCCCCTGTACATCATACAGATGAAGGGATGGAGAGCAGCCCTGACGAGAAGGACATGTGCCAACAATGTGCTCTCGCAGCCCCGAAAGCCAACCGTATCCTGGGCTGCATCAAAAGGAGCGTGGCCAGCAGGTTGAGGGAGGTGATTCTGCCCCTCTACTCTGCTCTGGTGAGACCCCACCTGGAGTACTGCACCCAGCTCTGTGACTCCCAACATACGAAGGACATGGACCTGTTGGAGCGGGTCCACAGGAGGGTCACAAAGATGATCCGAGGGCTGGAGCACCGCTGCTATAAGGACAGGCTGAGAGAGTTGCGGTTTTTCAGCCTGGAGAAGAGAAGGCTCCAGGGAGACCGTATTAGCAGCCTTCCAGTACCTAAAGGGGACCTACAGGAAAGATGGGGACAAACTTTTTAGCAGGGCCTATTGCGATAGGACAAGGGGTAATGGCTTTAAACTAAGAGAAGGGAGATTTAGACTAGAGATAAAGAAGAAACATTACACTGAGGGTGGTGAAACAGTGGCACATGTTGCCCAGAGAGGTGGTAGATGCCTCATCCCTGGAAACATTCGAGGTTGGGTTGGACGGTGCTCTGAGCAACCTGATCTAGTTTAAGGGGAGGTTGGACTAGATGACCTTAAAAGGTCCCTTCCAACCCAAACTATTCTATAAGTCTATGAAATGGGGTCTTTAGCACAAATCTTTCAGGAGATGCAGCTTTTTGAAAGAGAAATAAAATCAAATAAATGCTTCCACAGACTCATTTTTCTCCTCTTGGTAGTAACAAAGAAAATTTGATTATTTTAGTGTTTGGGGTTTTTTTCCATCTTTCCCCCTGCCCCTCTCCACCTGCCAAATGTTTCTGGTTACTGAAAGAAATCTGTTGTTTTTAGAGTGTTTCTTCAGAGGTCCGTTCAGTGTTTCTTGATGAGTAGTTCTTGGCTCTTACCATGCTCTGTCAATTAATGGGCAAATAAATATTGTTTCCACACTTGAATTTTCCTGCCACCATCTCACAATCTTCTCTCCTATTCATAATAGTGCTTCTCTCCCCAGAACAGATCTCTTTGTGATTGTAATTACAGGACTCCAGCCTCCTAGACCCTTCACATGGTCAGGTCTCATTTACACTTTGCCCTGGGCTTAAACACAAAGCCATTGTAGTTGAGACTAATAGTGCTGCTGGTTCTTTATGTCTGTCCCTTTGGCACGCTCCTTCCCTGGTTCTGCATGCCTTCCTTCAAGTTCAGGAAAAGTCTGAAGGTATTTCACACTTGCGAGGAATAGAATTGGTGCACCAGGGTAGAGGAGAGACCAAAAGAGGATTCAAGTTTTACAAAGATGGAAAAACTATTTGAAATTTCTTGTAATGATCTAAGGAGAAGTGACTGAGTGGTTTTATTAGTCAACTGCAAGTTTAATTTCCTCTCTCTCTGTGCATTTTAATTATCCTGGCAGTTCTGGCTGTGGTCAGGGTGTCTTGCACAAGGTTATTTTGTGCAACCACAGGCACATTCCAAACAGCAGAACTTGCTGCTGAGTTGGTTATTAGTTACTGTCAGTACAGATTTTCTTTCCATAATGAATTAGATTTTTTGAGACAGCTTGGCCCAGCTGGAAGGTTGCAGGTCGTCTTAGGTTTGCGGGACATCTTTGTTCCACCTGTGTGCAGCTGGGAAGAAGGACGGGACTTTTTGTCCTGTGCCTAAATAAAATTGACGTGCATTTCTGAAAACATGAGTAGCTCTTTCCATGTGGCCTGCAGGAGCTTACTTCTTCAGAGTGGGATGAAGCTAGCAGCTGCCCCTTATTGCTGAGACTAGTAACTTTAAGACCCAGCTGTGCTATGTAAATATGTAACTTGGAAATGATTGGTATCTGAATCATAATTTGTCCTTGGTGTCTCTGAAGTGTTTGTAATGATTCGCTTAAAGAATCAGGAGTTAACATTCAGGCATGTTTAGCAGTTGAGGTGTTTTAGAAGTCAGATTTTCTTATGGATCTGAAGAAGGAAAACACTTTAGCAAATGCGGACATGTCTTTATTGCATGGGACATCTGTTGGGACAGCAGTAGGGAACAAAAGTGTCTTTGCACCTCAGTTGCATTGTAATGCACGCTCTCAAACACTGATTTTGCTGAAGTGCCCCACATTTAAACCTGACCATAATGTCCAAAATGTACTTTTGTTGCAGGAGCGGATGAATTTGGCACGGCAGATTGAGAAGGCAGAGTTTTTCAACAGTCGTGCAAAGCAACACAACTCCTGGCTCCAACAAGCTGCAGAGGCTCTTGAGATTGATCTTGATGATGACATGTTAATGGGCAAGTAGAAATGCTTGTTTATGGCTATGCTCAGTTTGTCCCGTAGCATTGGTGTCCAGAAGAAGCCCCACCATGGCAGAAGGGGAAGGAAAGGAGTGTCATTGCCTAGTACGTGGTGTTGCTGATGGTTTCTGGATGATTGTGCAGTAGACAGTGCTGGAGCTGAGGGAGTGAGGTGTGACAGTTCTGGCAAGTTGCAGAAAAGTCCACATGTCATAGGAGAAGAACTGTTTAGCTTCTGGCCAACATTTTAGGGTAATCTAACAGCCCGGTATGTCCTTCTTGAGTCTTGTCCCCTCTGTGTCAAAGAAAGAGCTGTTTCTCCACTTCTGGTTATCTCTCCCACCTCCCTGTAGCCAGGCAGCAGGACAGGAGCCTGACAGCTCTGTGTGGGAACACCCAGGAAACACTAGCAAACACCAAAAATTATGTGAACCTTATGTAGGTTGAGTTGTGTGGGCTAAATGGCCGATACTTATATTCAAGTTGCTGAGGTTTTTGGTGGTGCGTTAGAAGGAAATAATTTCTTAAATTTTTAAAATTAAATGTTCTGCAGGCTGTGACTGAGAGAATGTGTAGGGCTGTGCAACTACAGGTGCCTGTTAGTTCCATGCCATGAAGCTTAGCACTGCCTAGATGCACTGTAAAATGTCACATTGTGTTCAGATTTTAGGAGCTGAAGGTATGATTTCCTACCGGTTCTTTGAAGGCATGCTGAATAGGGATGCTGCCTGGGTCACTTCAAGTTAAGATATCTCTAACCTGGTAGCTGCTAAATATGCAGATGCCTTAATTTTGAAGCATGTTCAGATTAATTTTTTTCTTTCATTTATTCATGGCTGGACTAGCTTATTCTCAGCTTTGCAAGCAAGCACTAATCGTCTCTGTCCAAACTGTTCGGGAGTGCTCTCAGATAATTAGCACTCTGCTGTCTTGTTTTGACATACTCTGAGTATGCTGTGCTTTGAAATGAGTTTCAAAACAGCACATCCAGTCCCAGTAAGTTGTGGCTCTCAAGTGAAGCACTTTGTGATTGCCACCCAGAATCTTGCCAGATTCATGGTTTAAAACGTATTTAGTCTCCGATTCTTCCGTAGCTTGTTGGAAACCAATTAAAATCTCAGTCATTCCTCACATAAATGAAATGCCTCTTATGCTGTTACAAAGGATTTAGTAATCTCCTTTCAATTTACATTACAGCAACCTTGATTTCATTTATTCTCTCCAGTTCAGGCCTCTGGCCATATTAACTATCTCCAGTCTTTTCTATGCCTTTCTTTCTCCTGTGTTATTAAATCTGAGCACCTCTTTATTTTTTACATGTAAGGAAGAAAGGGCTTCCAGTTTTACAGGTGCTGAAATGAGGTATGCATAAAGTAACAAAATACACAGAAGAAGCTTCTGCCTGAGCTAGATGCCCTAGCTCAATACCTTATCTTCTGGGCCCCCTTTCCTTCTGTTCCTGAGTCTGTTCTGGATTATGGGGCAACTGAATGATTAGCAGAATGATACCTGGGGTATAGTTACTCAGTAGTCAGGATTCTTCTTGATCTTGTTATCTTGTGGACAGCCTTGGGTGATCTGAAAGTGTCACAGATGAGTGGAAGACTGTATGGGAGTTGAGTGACCTTGTTAGAGAGAGAAAAATGAGATTAGCATCTGCCCCTAGCACTAGGAAAGCCTGGTGAAAGAGGCCGATGCCAGTTCTTTTGTTGTAACACTCTGTATGTTTGATTTCTGCCCCAAGGAAGAAAAGCTAATGAGCAAGAAGAAAGCCAGAAGCAAAAGATGCTGAAGGCGATGAAAAAACAGCTAAAACATATGTTGTCCCAGCCACTGTTCAAAGTCCTTATGAAAACCAAGTACCCAACACAGTCTGGAAAATTACTGCTGCCTCAGACATCAGTGGGTATTTCAGAGTCTGCTCTGGGTACCGTGTCCAAACAACAAGCCAAGAAGAAGAAATCAATAAAATTAAATTAGATAACTGAGCAAGATCACTCAGTGCAATGGAAGCAAGGACAATCCTTATCAAAGCTCTCAGTGCTTATGGAGGAACTCAGTTAGAAGACACGTAGTATCAGAGGATGTTGCCTGTGTTTCGGTTGAGCAGGCACAAAGCAAAGTGTTGATTTAAAGGGCTCTGTTAACATGCATTTAGTTACTGTTGAATCGTCTTGGATCTCGTTTTCTTACATCCTTACTTAGTTTTTCTTACTCTCTGAATTAATAGAAGTTAATTAGTTTTGAAATAGTTCTGTTTATTACTCCTTTTTGTGAGATGGGTAAAAGTGACTGAGTAAAATTCACTGTGGGCATACTCTAATAATAAAACTTGATTTGAATTTTAATATCCTTACGGGACAGGGGAAGGCAGGCTGTATACAGTACCATCTGAGCTGGTGGTAACAGAAGGTTTGGCTTTTACTGCAGCCAGTTCAGTGAGAAAGGCAGCAAATATAGGTAGTGTTACCAGCAGGTCTACAATTCTGATTATGGAAATCTCTCCCAATTTTCTTTCTTTGAAAATATGTCTCTGCTCTGTTCTCTACTGGGTCTAATTCCCTTAGTCCTGTGTTATATGTTTTAGAATGTGCAAAAAAAGTCAAGGTGGCAATGGGCCAGGACTGACCTTGGGAGATGTGTAGAGTTTTGAGGAATAAGTGTTGCTACTCATTGTTTTATTAATTGGTATTTGGAGTTAAGTCTGTATTTGAAAACATGTTAGAACCATGACCTTTTGCTTTAATGGAAAAGATGATGATGATGTGAAATGTCACTTTTGAAGAGTACTTCCTGATAATTATGCTTTTAAATCATTTTAACCTGACCTGGGCAAATAGTTTTTAAAATATTTTTAAAAATATGTCAGAAAAATATATTTTGAATTTTTGTTAAATTATATCTGCTATAAAACCGAAAGCCTGTGTCTGTTTTCAATCACTTGAGATTTCTAAATTCTTCATAGCTGCTGCCCTTTGCATTTAGCAGGCCAGGAGAGGGGAAAAGCACCCAAAAGGTAAGGCATAGCAGTGGGATCTGTATTGGTGGGAGCAGAGGGAACCCTCACCTGCCAGCTGTAGAGTGGGCTGAGTTTTTGTGTCTCGTACAGTATAGAACCAGTTTCACTGCCTTGATAGGAGGCATCAGTTTACTCAGCTAGTCAAAGAGAAATTTGTCTGTGGAGCTGAGTGCCCACTCCAACCACTTGCCATTTATGTGAGAATAGCAAACTCTTTACTCTTTCATCTATGTGAATAATTGAAGACCCCCCGACTCCCCCATCTCTGGAGGGCTTCTCTCTTGTTCCCTTGCATTACTGAAGAAGAGCTGTGACAATTTAATTATAAGCATACAGAACTTATCAATTATGGATGAAGGTTTCTTTGCAATGCGCTGTTTGGTCTCATGCCCTTTGGAGTAGAGGGGGGATGTTTTGGGGGGCAGGAGACGGTAAGGTTCTGTTTTCTCACCCATGTGAGAAGACAACACATCTTTGGAGTTAATGTGACATCTGAAAAATAAAAACAAGAATTTAAAGAAAGTTCTTTGTACGGAAAGCAGAAAGAAGGAACTGAGCAAATCCGAGCATGCCCCCATTCCTTTTTTGTGCCATTTTAATCACATTCTTACATTATGGAAAGGAAACTTGCATTGGTTTTGCATCCCTGAAGGGACTGACGACCAGGTTGCGCTTTTCTGCATCTTGTGATATGTTTCAGCTTACGATTCATCAGCAAAACCAAGGCTGGATCCTGACACAAGAGCTCTGTATCTCCCCCCCTTGTCTGAAAATCTGCATGAGGTAGGACAGTTTTGGCAAATTCTAATTCCATGTAATCACGAGGAGAACTGGACTGGGGGACTGAAAGTATTGTTACTTCCTCTCAACATTGCTGTGAAGTTTGCTGTGAAGTTTTTCAGCTGCTTCTGTTTTGCTCTGTTTTAACGAGGTAGTTCTCACACTCCCACCCCTCTGTCTGGCCCTCAGCCCGCTGTCTTGCCTAGTCTCCCTGAGATGGAGCATGACACTCCTGCCTTCCTCCTCGCCTTCATGCTTGCCTGTGGTATGCTCTGCTGCTGGTTTTCTCCTGCAGCCTCTGGTGTGCTCAACATGAGCTCTTAATTCTTAATGTACTGATGCTGCACCCCCACAGGAGCTCCAGCTGAGCCTGGACCCTAAAAATATCTCGGTGTCTCAAAAATACTTGTCTAGCGCTCGGAAAGCTCTCTTGCGGCTGCCTGCTTTGCCTTGTCCTTACCTTACCAGGATACCCTAGTAGAGGAAAAGCCTCATACTCGCTTTGGCTGATTTAAAGAAATTATTAAACAATAACTGGAAAATATTACCACTTAGCTGCCCTCCTCCAATGTGAGCTAGGTTACTGCAGGACGAGAGGAAGGCAAAGGAGAATGTTTTCTCCAGCTCTGATCATTTGCATGTGTATCACTGGTGCAAATTAGACATGAAGAGGTTTACATCAAGTACATACGGGCAATTTAATTTCAGTATTTAATTAAATACGCAGTATCGAATGGTTTCTGTAAGGCTCTGCTGCTACAGCAGTTATGCTAAGGCCTCAAACAAGTAATCTTGTGTTTTGTGGCAGCTTATGTCTGCTAAAATACCCATTAATTCAGGGACTAATTAAGTCTATTTAGGCTGTCACAGCAACTTCCAATAAAAGCGTAAGTTCAGCTAAGTGTTGGTAGGGGCCAAGCTGATTCAGAGCCACCAGTACTACATTACAGAAGAGTGCAAGGTTCTAAGCCTTCATTTTTCTTCTGTGAACGTGTGGGGCCAGTTGACCTCATCCTTGCTGCAGAGTTCCTGGTCTGTCATACGCCTGTCAAGAGAAGGAAGAGTCCCTGTAGTTTGAGACATCTGCCAAGGAGATAGTTTGGACAGGATCTCGTATATTGGACAGCAGAGTTTCCTGACGTTCCCCCTACCTTTTTCTTTCTCTCCTCCCCTGTATGTTGATAAAACAGCAAGTTAGCAAAGCAGAAGCTGGAGTGTTGCCTTGCCATATGCCAGCAGCCCAGGCGCACGGCGGGCCATGTGGCACAGGGGAGGTAATTTGCACCTTAGTGAGAAAAGGCCGCTTACTGCAGTCAGTCCGTCTATCCAGGTCCCTAAGGGGGAAAGAAGACAGGAAAAGAACGCTTGCTGGTGATCTCACCTCATACTGCCGCATACCAGGAAGAAAATCTGGTAAGAAACATTGCTTTCTTGGGTGTTAGTGCTTTATCCAGTGCTAGCAGGGTGCGTTTCGAGTGCCTGAGCGATTCCAGGTTGTTTGATGAATGGCTTGGTGAAGGAATGAGCTCAGAAGACCATGAGTTGAGTGACTAGTAACAGGCTGATAATGTAGCAAGCAACAATATGTGAGTGATATCCAATAGTCCTTGCAGAAAGTAGGATGTTGTCAGAGGTCATAGGACTGGGGAGAAGAAGGGAGGCACCAGACAGAAGGGCTCTCCTTTAGGAAACGGTCCTGATTCAGTGACCCTCTATAGATCCCCTCCATGCCCCTTTCTGATACTCGGGCAGATGATGTCTGGTATTGTTCTGGCCCGTGTGAGATTTCCTATTCCAGCATCCTTTTGTGAAAGGTACTTCAAGGCTTCAGTGTCTTCTCAAGTCAATCAAAAGCTCCACCTGGGGTTGGCCTCACAGAGTGGTTAAGAAAGAGGAAAATAATCTGTGACTCCTGGGGCAAGTTCATTGACCTGGGGAAGCAAGCGAAGAGAGCTGCTACCCTTGTTTGTCTTGGAGTTCACCAGCTCTTGCTGTGAAGCTGGAAGAAATTGTAGCCTGTTTCCAGAGCAACCAACTTTAGATGGTACAAATTGCCAAATTTCTGTAGGTGAGGGCTGCAGTTACAGAACGCAGACCCAAATCCTGGGCTGGAAAGGGAGAAAGGGCACTGTGAAGTACACATGGACTTTGGTACCACTGGGCTAATTAGAGGTCTGATGTTCTTTTATTATTGATGTAATTATGTCAGTCTAATCAGTAGCATGGATGCTTTTATAGGAGTAGAGTTTATTTTCCTTTCCTCATGGGAATACCTACACCAGTATCAGCAATTTTAGAATTGACAGATGGTACGGATTTACGCACGCTGGCCACCATAGCAGGGTCCAACACTAGGATCCCGATGATTAGTGTAGAGTCCAAGTGAAGGTTTCCCGTTCCTCTTTTATTAGTTCTCAGGTTACAGCTCGAGCTGGGTGCCTCCAGAGAGGGAACCCTACCCCAGATCATGCCCCTCAATTATACCCGTACCACCCAGCATGTGATCCCCAAGTCCAATCACTTAATTCTGATCAGTTGTCTCTTGATTTCTTACTGTTTTTCACTGTCACTGGGCTGGCCGCCTTCTGAAGTTACCGCATTCTCTTGGAATTGTTCCCTTGGTCCTTGGTTTCTCGAAAAGAAAAAGAACCAAAACCTCTATACAAAGAAGGGTTAATACCAGAACTAGGGTAAGCTCTCTACTCCTATCTTAAGAAGGTATGGAAGATAATCTTATAATAAAACATTGAGTCTCATGACTAACTCTTCCTCGCTGGCCAGTTGGTGCCACCTGCGTACACAGCACCAGTTTATGTATCTGGTAATGCCTCTTCTGGTTATATTTCCCCAGCTCCGACCTTGATGATGGTTTTCCCAATGACCTTTATAACAGTTATTAATACACCACCCAGGATGATGTGGGGCACAACTATTGCAGGATAATCAAAGGCAACCATGCTTGATGCTATCTCAAACCTTTCCCTCTTGGAATCGAGCATGGTGGAGTGATTGCCACTCTATAAGGATGGTGGATACATCAGACAGGACATTGTCCTTTATTTACAGTCTCTGATGGTCCATTTGGTCAAGAAATGGGTAACTCCCTGGTCCAGGTTACTCTAGAAGGAAAAAAAAAAAAAAGACATGGTTCTGGGATTTCCTCCAGCCTTTGTAAACTTGAATGGTCCTGGTTTCAATCTCCAAGGTAGGATTGACAGAGTCTCGTGGAGTTGATGGTAGTCCATCTAACTGATACTCTTTGGGCAGTCATTTAACATGAGAGTGGTGAATCCAGTTATCCTTTTCCGCAACCTTTACAGCAAAGTGAGAAGTTAATAACACGGTGTACAGACCCTCCTATTTAGGGTCCAACTTTCTTTTGCAAGAGTGGACCTTTATGATTACTGTATCTCCAGACTGGTTATCATGTACTTACATTCCAGCTGGTACTGGTTGAAACCATCTGGCTTGTGCCCTCTTTTCTTGTAGATGTTTTTGTATCCCCAATACAAATTTGGTAACTCATTCATCTCCATCTAAGAGGCTGGTCCTAGCAGGGACAAAGGTCTCAGGTACAGCTAAGTGCCTGCCAAACGCTGTTTCTGCTGGTGGCAACCCTAGAGGTTGGCGAGGGATATTTCTAATATCCCATAGCACTATTCCTAAAACCTCAGGCCATTTCAAACCTACAAGTTCAAGCAATTTTATTTTTGAGAGTCCTATTCATTCTTTCCAGCTGTCCTGAGGACTGTGGATGATATGGAACGTGTAGCTGTTGCTGGATTCCTAAGCTTTTATAGATACTGTTGAGTATTCCCGCTGAAAAATGAGAACCCCTATCGGCTTCTATGGTTGCAGGTATTCTATATTTGGGAATGATTTCCCACAAGAGTGCTTTGACCAATCCTGCAGTATCAGCTTTCCTAGTGGGAAAAGCTTCTACCCACCTGAGAGTTGATCCATGGTTACTACCAGGTGCTTAAATCCGCTCATAAGAGGCATGTCGGCATAATCAATTTACAGTCTTTGGAATGGGAAGTATGCTCATGGTCATCCTCCAACCTCCTGTTTGGGTTTTTGCATCAGAAAAATTCCAACATGTGGGACAAGAACTCACAATCCTTTCTACTGCCATATGTATTCTGGAGGCTGCCCGCATTTTTTCAATCTGGTTAACGATTGCTGTCATCCCTCTGTGTTTTATCATGAAACCACCTAGCCAAAGTCATTAAATATTTTCTTGGTAAAATGGGGTTTCCCCCAATACTCCAAATTCCAGTTTCATCTTTCATAGCCTCCCAACTTTCCCATTGAGCCCGTTCCCTAGCATGAAGCTAGCATGTGCCGGGCAGGGCGGTTCGAGCCAGTGTCTATTGTTGTGCAGTTTGTGTAGTTTGTCTTCTGCGTCTTAGAGCTTCCTCGATTCTTGATGTCCTCATTGCTTTTTATGCTCAAGGACCATGGCATGCGCCTTGGGCACTGTCCCTAGCGTCTCAAACGCCTGCACTCATCAGCATAGTGGCCATCAAGTACTTGTTTTGTTGCATTACGACCTTAAAGTGTGGATTGGTCTCAAGTCTCAGGACTTTCCGGTTGGTCTGCTTTTGCAGCATCGTTCCCAGCTGCATGAGCAGCTCTGCTCTCTAGCATTCTGTTTTCAGGGACGAGGACTTCTTCCCTGCATCCATATGTTCTGCATATATTTGGGCTGGATTATTAATCTCTGGCCAATCATCAGCAGAGGGAATTGTTATGGCAATACACTCACGTATAGGTTGGTGAGCAGAAGCTTTAGTTGCTTTAGATGCCAATTCATCCAGTTTTGCTGGATCCTTTGGTATGAGCTGGACAGTGTACTACAGCAGTTGCCCTTGGAAGCTTTATAGCTTCCAACACCATTCAGATATTTCAGTTCCAGTCGAAATATTCTTTCCTGCCAAGGTAAGGGACCCTCGTTCTTTCCATAGCATACCCATTGCATGACACACTCCAAAAGCATATTTAGACTCGGTATAAATAGTTACCTGCTGATTACATCCCCACCAGGCTGCTCTGGCTAATGCAGTTAATTCAGCCCCTTGGGCACTCACCAAGGGTTGTAGCTTCAAGTACCTCTAAGTCTCTCACCACTGCATAGCCCGTCTGTTGTTCTCCATTCACGTAGTATGAAGATCCATTGGTGAAAAGGCTTAGATGCTCTCTAGAGGTTGATCCTGCAGATCATCCTGTAGGTGGCTGGAGTGAAACACTCCCTTAGCACAATCATGGTGCGGCTCATCATCAGAGGGAACAGGCAGTAAAGGTGCTGGATTCAAAGCATTGCATCCTATTAAAGTAATATTATCCACATTTAAAGTCATTAATTCGTAGCGATGTGCTCGTTGTGGGGACAATGCCTGTGTAGCACGTTGCTTAAGAATCAGTCCTACTTCATGCAGGACATACACGGTTGTTGGGTGACCCAGGACTAATGATCTGCTTCTTTCTGTGACGGTCGCTGTTGCTGTTGTTGCGGTAACACAGGAATTATTCCCTGCCGCTACAGGATCCAGTTGAGTTGAGTGACAGGCCACAGGGCGGCGGTGTGGACCTAACTTTTGAGTAAGGACCCTGCTGGCTGCTCCTCTGTTCTCATGCACAAATAGTTCAAAGGACTTGCAGTCATCCGGCAATCCCAGTGCTGCAGCAGAAGCTAAAGCTCCTGTTACAGTTTGGAAAGCCTTTTCTCTCTCTGGACCCCACCGTACAGGCTCCACATCCTCTGCCCTGGTAGCTTCTGTCAACAGTTTGTTTAACTCCCCCCTCCCCGGAATCCAGGGTCTGCAGTATCCTGCTGCGCCTAAAAATCCTCAGAGTTGTTTCTTTGTTACTGGTGAGGTATTTCTACAATAGACTGGACCCGTTCTGGGTCTACTAATCTTTGTCCTTCTTTTAATATGAATCCTAAATATTTTACTTCCTGCTGATACAGCTGAAGTTTAGGAAGAGATGCGCAGTGGCCTTTTTCTGCTACAGCAGACAAGTAGTATCTTTGAAGCAATTTTCATGTCTTACTAGCAAGTAACAAATCATCTACATACTGTACACGCATAGAACCTCCCGGTGATGTAGTATCTTTCAAGTCATCTTTGAGCAAACGGGAGAATATCGTAGGAGACCTAGTGAACCCTTGGGGCAAGTTGGTCCACATTAGTTGTTGGCTTTTCCACGTAAATGCAAACAGATGCTGGCTTTCTTCTGCTATAGGAATACTAAAAAATGCAGCTCTTAAATCGATAACAGGAAAGTATTTTGCTCAAGCTGAAATTTTCAATAATACTGTTGATGTTTCTGGAACCGCCGGATGAGGTGCAATCATATGTTGATTTATTGCTGTGAGGTCCTGTACAAACTGGTCCTGGGTCTCGTTCTTTGTCTAACCTGTTTTTGCTTACAGGTAAAATAAGGGTATTGTACGGGGAACTGCATTATCATAAACTCCCTTTTTTCAGATATTGGTCGATTTGTTTCTGAATACTTTTTTTCTGCTTCCCTGGGAATTTGATACTGCTTGATTGCTACAAGCTTGTCTCCCTTTGTTTTCATGAAGACTGATCGTGCCGATTTCAGTAAGCTCACATTCATTCCGGAGGAGCTCTGCAAGTTTGAAAGTACTTCACTAAGTTCAGGTGGAACCCCAGGAATTTTGAATGAGTTTTCGGCAATGAGACAGACCCCTGCCATTGTAAGTTCTACCCTTTCTGGGAACAGACTGATCTGGGCATTTAGGGATTGTGTTAGGTCTCATCCCGACAAACACATAGGTGATTCTTCTGCGATCACAAATCTTGCCCACACCCCCTGGCCACCTATCCGCAGCAGATCACGCCCCCTCAATTATACCTGTACCACCCAGCACTCGATCCCCAAGTCCAATCACTTAATTCAGAACAGTCGTCTCTTGATTTCTTGTTAGTTTTCACTGTCTCTGGTCTGGCCTTCTTCTGAAGTTACCTCATTCTCTTGGAATTGTTTCCTTGGTCCTTGTCTTCTTCATCCCGCTCGCATCTGCCGGATTCAGCTAGTTCTGTGTTAGCAGCATTAGTTTCATCAAAAAGTTTACTCTTGATCAGTTCCTGCAGCTTAAGGCTTCACGTACTTTATCTACTAGTGCTAAGCCAGTAATGCTAAACAAGACTATTCAGAGAGAAGAATAGCTAATCAAATTTCTTCTATAACACAGGAATATAACCCTATTAGATTTCTGTACCAATATAGGTAATAACAGTGCTGTAAGGTGCAAGGTACAAGGTGCAGTCATTTCAGACTGCTTCTTATAGTGTTACTTCTTAAGCTGGCTCAGTTGAGGTCATTTCCATCCTCTCAGTTCTGAGATGACCTCACAGTGTGGTTTCTTGGCAAGTTAAAAAAATTGTGAGAATTAAAATTGCTGAAATATTTCTCACTATTTTTCTACTTTGTTTTCCTGGGTTCTTAAAATCTCCTACATTCCAGCTGGGAAAAAAGTTTATTCTTGCACATATGCACATGTAAAAACCTGATTGAAAAGTATGTCCCTTTCATGACAGAAATTTTCAAAAGTCTGTTGTCTAGTACATCATGCAGTTATGTATGTATATACGCATACACACAATGTGACCTAGCTTTTAGGTAATACAGCTACATGTATCTATATAAGAAAAAAGTACTCTGATTTGCTACCCCCCAGGAGCTATTTGTCTCATTCATTAAAGAAATTAAGTATACATTTACCAAATGATGAATAAATGCAAACAAGAAAAAAAAGTTTTCATCACACATTTCAAAAGAAACAAGAAAATCTCAATGTTCAGTCTCAACTAAATCTCAGCCAAAAAAATGCACCTTCCTTTAAGCCTTGAAACAGGATACCTGATACTGACTTATCTTCCTTCTTCCTATTTCCCACCCAAGGGCAACAAAAATGACATTGGCTCATTGGCAAAAAAAGGAAATCAAGACCTGATACTTGCAGCATAAAAATGAGGGCAGCTTTATCAAGTTGAAATTCCATATTGTTTTCTCCTTTTTAAAATATGATCAATGACAGCACAAAACTAAGCATTGAGAAACATTTATCAGGAACTCTTTTATTAGAAAAGCGTACCATCATTTATCCCAGCGCTTCTCTGTAGACAAAAGTCTGGGTGTTACCAATAGCTAGGGGCAGCTTTCTGCTTGCCATGAAGAAAATGTTTGCATTTTCCATTATACTTTACTGTACTACAATGCCTTATTATCTAAAGAAACTCACGAAGAACAAGCCAAAAACCGAGATGGGGAAAGCTGCCTCTTGTAAGACATTGGTCTGATTGAAAAAGGTTTATCTGCTGTATGTCAATGTAAGCTGTCTCTGTTATTCCTGCATTTTAATTAAACTGTTCCTCATATACAGCGGGTGAAACCAGAATTCAGTTCACGATGAATTACAGCCTCCCAGAGCAGGGCTGCGGTGCAAGAACAAACAGCCGTGAGACACTGGTTCCACTGCTGGGCAAACAATGCCAGAAATAAGCATTCCTGCTCTTTAGCGTACTTGTATTTATGACCTTTTTATATGCTCTGAGAAGCAAGTCAGGCTCTTGAATATACGGCATCGCTTCCCCACCAGAGGACTAATGCACAGGTACACGCGGGGCTGGTAAAGGTGCTTTGCTCTACCAAACGGCCAAGGCAGAGGAGTTAGGGAGGAGGGAGGTCAAGAAAAAAATATATTCTGTGACCTCGCAATTGCTGGAAGGACATGTTCTCCCTCTTTGCTTTAAGCTATTGGCGTAACTTTTCAGATGAGTTAATGTGAAAAGTAAACACTCGTTTAGAAAAGTTGACTAAATGCCTCAGAGTGTTGGGGGGGGGCGGAACTGGATTTGAGTGACAGCGTTACAAGTGGTGCTTGCCAACTCCTGACAGCTCTAACGAGTTACGGATCCAATGCTACGACTATAGCCAGAACCACCAGGTGCAGACCGGGCTCCTGTGTGCTGGTTGCTTGACAAGCATCGAGCAAAAGGTTGTCCAAGTCCTGTAAGGCTGAGCCCGTTTGGGTGTCAAATAATTTGTCGTTTTAAAACCCTGGGGGTTCAGCAGGCTGCGTTGTGTCTGGGGGATAGACAGGCGTCTTTCCCGATTAAAACATTAAAAGATTTTGGCTTTATCTGGGGAATGGTGAATATCAGGCACTGTGTTTGTGTGGCCCTTGCACAAAAATGCTGTGATCATTCAAAAACTTTTCTCAGGTTCTGAATTCTTCAAATTCGAAATGCTGCTGCAGTGCGACAAGTAAACAGGTCGTCTCTCGGCTTTAGCCATTGCCTTTATCCATCCTGGCAAATCTGATAGTACATTTTTTCCTAGCCAGCACTGAATTTTGAGTAAACAAATTCACTTTGCTGTTGGATTGTAAAGTGCGCAGTACATTGCAGCAGTGGATGCATTGAGGGATAAACTGGTACACTGATCAATTCCAGTATTAGTTTCACACAGAGGTCTCTCATGGAGATAGTGTTTTGTCCCATGTACAAAACTTAACCAGGGTGATGCTGCTGCACGAGCACGAGTAAAATGACTGAAAAGTAAATTGGTTCTGTTTTACCTCAAACCAGGACAAGTGGTTATTGTCCTCCTTGCAAGAGGGAAATAGAACACAGCAAAATGGAAGGAAAAGCCTTGCTCTCCTCTCAGTTCGGCTTCAGCATCCTGTATCTCACCTGTGGTTACCACTTCACTTTTCTGCCCCACTTCTCTAGGCATTATCACAATAACAGAGCGTGAGCTGCTACTGTGTCTCTTGTTGATTCTTACTATGGCTGAATATAAATCCCTATCAATCCCTCTCTTCTTTTTACATTTGCAGCTTTCCACATATTTATTTATTCAGCTATTGTAACTAAAGCCAAGTCTTGCCAGGTGTCATTGCATTGCAGTGATTGAGAAGAGGAGAGTTACTGAAAGATGATAAATACTCCTAGTAACTACATTGTTGATAATTCAGTTCATGCAAATAATAATGGAGCCAATGTCTAAGTTGTTAAAATGTCTCTTGTTAACATGATATTTTCACAAAAATTCACAATAGGACAGCACTGTTTGAATTTAAGCCACTAATGCTAGGGGATTCCTAGTCCAGCTGACACATTTCCCTTCAGTGTCTTCCTCCTCCAAGCAAAATCCTCTGTACCTGTCTGTCAGCTCACCTCTGGGAAGAGCTTCTCCAATAGCCCGTTTCCCAAGCACGTACGAGCACATTAAGGGGAGCTGAGAGAGGCCCTAAGCTTGGCCTTTCTTCCTGCTAACCCGGAGTTAATCCAATATTGCTGAACCCTCCCACATTTCCTCCCCTGGACAGCTAACACACCTTGCTGCTGAGCGGAGCGAAAAGCTGACTACTCCTCCCGTCACCCTCCCGCTGGTGACAGCCGTGTGTCTGAGCTGGCCTCAGCTGGTACCCACCATCTCACCCGCGGGGGAGAGGAGCAGAACTGGGGGAAGACTTGGGACAGACCAAAGCATTCATGGAAGAGAAGAGACAAAGGGCTTTTGTGGGACAATCAGGTTTGTTTCAGCTCTCATTGAGGTGCTGGAGTGTGTCCAAAGAGCAACAAAGCTGGTGAGGGGTCTAGAGCACAATTCCTATGAGGAGCAGCTGTAGCGAGGTGGGGGTCAGCCTCTTCTCCCAAGTAACAGGCTATGGGACAAGAGGAAATGGCCTCAAGTTGCACCAGGGGAGGTTTAAATTGGATATTAGGAAAAATTTCTTCACAGAAAGGGTTATCAAGCATTGGAACAGGCTGCCCAGGGAAGTGGTTGTGCCACCATCGCTGGAGGTATTTAAAAGACGGGCAGACATGGTGCTCGGGGATGTGGTTTAGTGGTGGTTTTGGCAACGTTAGGTTAATGGTTGGACTGGATGATCTTAAGAGTCTTTTCCAACCTAAATGATTCTATGGTTCTACATTGTGCTCCACTGACCACAGTTGTAGTACAAGTGGGAAAGTTTCCTGAAGTCTTGCTGGTTTCTCAAAATACTACCTTTGCCCACACTTTGCCCCATTTTCTGCAACTGACTTGCTCCTTGGCTTGTTTCTCTACAGGATGAAGCTGGATGGAGCTGCCAGAGTTCCTGGTCAAGCCACCAGTTCATCTGGCTGCTTCTAAAACAGCTGCAGCATCGCCTGGAGGCACATCAGGCAGGAGTGCTCATCTTCAGCACCTCTGCTGCGCCTTACTCACCAGGACAAAGATGCCTTCAGCTGCTCTTTCCCTAAACACGGCAGCCTGGCTGTGCTGTCTGGTGGCCTTTTCAGCCATGCTAAAAGCATCCCGTGGCATTAAAGATGTCTCAGGCTGTTGTACGTAGCGGCTTTGATGCACTTTTTAGGTTCCCATCAAAATGCCAGTGCTGTTTGCAGGAGTTTTCCTTAGCAAGTGACTCTCCTGTTGGACATACGTTAGGCAGAGCTCAGGGACAGCTTACCTGGCCAGGTCACAGGCCTGTCTAGGCCAGTATCCCGGCTCCTGCAGGAGGCAGCAGGACCCGTATTTCTTCTGCAAACGTCAGGGAAGGACTTTTCTCTTAAAGATTTGTAATTCTTAAGCCTTTTTGCATCTTCTGAAGCTGTACCGATGCAATTGTCAGAAAAAATGCTCTATTATTTCTATTAGCTTGGAAAAAAAATTAAAGAATCTGGTGTCTTGCCTAAACAGTTATAGTAAAATTCAGGCTAACTGGAATTGGTGGGTTTGGGGGGGATTGTTTGGTGTTTTTTTGGTTTGTTTGTTTTTTTGTTGGGGTTTTTTTGTTGTTGTTGGTTTTGCAGACTGTGTTGTGGGCTCCAGTGACTTTCTAGATGAAAACATCTAGATGATCCTTACAAAATTCTCTGCTACAGCAGGAACTACCAACACCGAAGATGCCTTTTTTCCTTCGCTCTCTTCTGGTCACACATAGTTTTGGCATCTTTTACTGAAGATCTTCAGTTTGCTGCAAATAGGTAAGGGGTTTGTGGTCTCTGATAAGCAGAGACCATCTTACTTTTGCAGACCTGTCTGAATAGAGGCTTATGAAAGCTGCGATTAAGCAGGGGCTTATTAATTAGAGCAAAGGCAAACAATATTAAGGTGCTTCAAGCCCAATTTACCTCTGGAATAACAACTCTAATATCCATTTTAATGGATCTTTGTGTTTTCTCTCCAAAGGGAAACATCCAAATGCTTTGAAGCACTTAAAAACACATTGAGGGAGTCTTGAAGGCCTTCTAAGTCAAATTTCATTGCCCAGTTCCCGGAGGGCAAAACTGCAGCACTTTTGTTTTCACAGGTAACAGGCAAAGAGATGGGCAGAAAGAATAAATTGCCTGTGTTCGTCTCTCCCTGGCCTTTAAGGACTTGACTGTGTGCCTATGGATGCAATGGAGGTTGTGCGTCTTCCTTCTCAGGTATATATTTACGCAGCTGAAAGTTATTAGCAATTAGCCAACTAAGGACTTTCCAGAATGTCTCTATCACAACCATGGGCTGCTCCCGCGGGGAAGTTTCGGTAGCGAGGCAGAACAGCCGCTAGATGGCAGCGACGGCCTTGGAGAACAGGAGGAAGGATGGGCTGGGCTGGGCTGGGCTGAGCTGAGATGGGCTGGGCTGAGCTGGGCTGAGATGGGCTGAGCTGGGCTGGGCTGAGCTGAGCTGGGGCTGAGCTGGGGCTGAGCTGGGCTGAGCTGAG
>VYXH01000566.1:64158-90269 GCA_013397275.1 Burhinus bistriatus
TGGCTGAGCTGAGATGGGCTGGGCTGAGCTGGGCTGGGATGGGCTGGGCTGAGCTGAGCTGAGCTGAGCTGGGCTGGGCTGAGCTGGGGCTGAGCTGGGCTGGGCTGGGCTGAGCTGGGCTGGGCTGGGCTGAGCTGGGGTGAGCTGAGGGCATCCTCCCCTCCCCGCGGTCAAACCTGCGGCTCTGCTGGGAAAGCACCAGGGTCAGAAACACGAGGGACTGTGACCGTAGTAATTGTGAACCCTCAGTGTAATAACACCCTGCTTCGTTAGCCTCGGCAAGAGGTGTCACAGGCCAAATTTATATATCTGTAAATGTTCCTCTTCGTGGCTCGTGGGTGAAATTACGGATGTTGGATCTTTGCATTGCCCCTTTTACTTGGCCAGACTTATTTTTTTTTGGTAACTTATTTGTCTCAGCAACAAAGAACGTGAAGCAGACTAGACTTTAGCCTCACTTAAATCCTCAGCCTTTTGCATCCATTTCGTTCTTGTGCACTCATGTTGATCTGTGTATATTCAGTCCCAGCAATGAAGACTATCACAGTTGTCCCTAGCGAGGCAGGGCAAAGGAAGCTGGAAAACCTCTAGACAAAACGGCAGTGTGAAGAAAGTGGGCAGATGTGGGTCTCGACAGCGAGGACAGGCGTTTTATAGTCAGATGAACAAACCCCAGTTACTGGTCCAAAGCTGTCCAGACACAGCAGTTCTGGATTGTTTTCCCCATGTGCCTCCTGCCTGGAACAAGGATGTTTTAACTCTCCACACTTTTGTTGGTAAATGGCCTCAGCAGACACCTCTTGTGAGTTTCTCTTCCAGGGAAATCTCACTCGGATGCTTCGTTCGTTGGTATTTACATTCTATAGACTCCTAATTGCGATGGGTCGCACAGACTGAGACCAGGTCTCTGTTTATACTGGTTGGCTGCTTGTAGATCTTGCGTGGGGCAGCAGGAGGGCCGTAGAAGTTTGAGTGCATGCAATGTTTGCCAAGCATTTCTTGGGGGTGGATATCCATAGGCAGGACCCAGAGGTGACATTGCCACCCACTGCTGGGCAAAGCACTCTGTTAAGCTTACCCTAAGAAGCTGGAGCAGCTGAATCCCCGTTTGCTTAAGTGCTATTGGTGCCTGCAAAAGTACAAACCCGGGGAAAAGCTGTAAGGACGGACTTTAGTTCCATCTGAACATGAGGAGGAACTTCTTTACTTTGAGGGTGGCAGAGCACTGGAACAGGCTGCCCAGAGAGGTGGTGGAGTCTCCAACTCTGGAGACATTCCAAACCTGCCTGGACGCCGTCCTGTGCAACCTGCTCTAGGTGACCCTGCTCTGGCAGGGGGGTTGGACTAGATGATCTCCAGAGGTCCCTTCCCCCCCCTGTAATTCTGGGACTCTCCAGCCAAGTCCCCATGTCCTTCTGGGGCATTGGGCACAGCCATGAAAGACAGCAGGGGATGCTGCCCGCAGCACCTGCCCTCTCCCAGCTTTAGTTTCTTGCTCTTGCTGGTAAAAGAAACCCAACCCAGAAGCCAGGCTATAAAACCCATGAATCAAATAGAGTAAGTACAGTCTCCACTGGCACCTGATAAATCCTGTCATTTTTCAGCAAACGATGATTTAGGGATTCCCACTTCTTCACTTAGTCTCACACTACAGTCCTGGAAAGGCTGTTCAAGACTTGCAAGAACCCTTTTGTGGGACGACTGAGCCACATCAAGGTTGCAGAAATACGGGAATCTACTAGATTCCAGTCATGACTGTTACAAATACAGGGGATATTAAATTTAAGAAGAATCTACCAGATACTTGGTCTTAATTTTTACTCTTGAGCTTTGTAAGTTTTCATACAGTCAGTGCTCATATTCAGTTTTATGTACTTCTGTTGCCTGGTAGTAAATAAGTCAGTACTTTTTTGCTTTCAGTATTTGATGTTTTCAGTAATTCTCCCAGTTTGTAGGGCAGAACCCAACTTAAAGCTTACAGTTCCTCCTCAGATTCCTATGAAGGAGTGAGCATATGAATCAAAAGTAAGCTGGATTTAATTCCATCCACAACATCAAACACTATCCAGATTTAATTCTCTCTAATACTGAGCAAGACATTCACTGAACCACAAAGATGCTTCTTCAACTAGGAAACTGAACCAAACTAGGACTGCGCGTGTTTAATCCTATAATGTTAATGTGATAAGTATCTTGCTTTAACGAGATACGCGTGTACCAATGCTGTAGCTGTTGAGGGCATGCAGCTGTTTGGCAGTAGGCTGATTTGTGAAAGGTAGAAATTGCTGTTGTGGGTTGCAGCAGTAGACCAGCTTCCATCTCTGACAGCAGTCAGAAGCAGCTGATGAGAAGGAATACTGCAAAAAAACCCCAACTGGCAACAGGCAGATGTGGGTTAATCAGCCCTCCGTATAGGTCTTGCACTGATCCCAAAAATTAGAGATTGGAGTAATCTTTGAAACACAACATTCTTAGCATCTGGTGTACTTCATGAGAGATTGATTTTTATCCTATTCTCTTCCCATTCCTTTCCTTCTCTTTCCCTTGTCCCTGGAGAATATATTCTGGGTGGAAGGGATATGGCTGTTCTACGCAGAACACGGTATGTGATGGGAAAAATCTCTTTTGAGCACTATCATCTTCCTTCATGAATACAAATATTTTTTTTAAGCAGATAGTTTTGAAAATAGATACAGCTTCATCAGATCACCATCCCACCAGTTGATGTCTTTTTATTAATGTAAAAATAAAACACAGTCTTCTTGCTGCCTTTTCCATTAGGTAATTAAATTGATAGATGCTATTCAAAATCTTGTTTAGGATTTTAATAGTCTTGATGGCTTTTTATATGCATTTAACAAAATCAGTCTTGCTTAAAAAATATAAAACGTCAAGTGTTTGACCCCAGTGCTCTAATACTGAGCGAGCTTCAAATTAAACTTCAACAGTATAAAACAAGGTTTGAATTGCTTGGTTTGAGGCAAATCTGTATTTGTCCCTGCCTTGGATCTTGGGCTTGGTGTTCTGTGTATTACTGTATGGCTTTGACCTCTCTCCAGAGTAGGGTCCCTGCATGAAGCACTATGCACACAGGTAGTAAGCAGAGCCAACCAAAAAGTGAGAGGCCGTGGGAAATTTTTGTGGGTTTTTTTTTTAAAAAAACCTGATTTTGATCCAAATTGGGTGGAAACCAACATTTTTCTGAATTTCCAGCAAACAGAAACCTCCGCAGTCCGTGCTGTGGCTGGCTGGAACTGATACACTGATAGTTTCACTGCAAACAGCATCTATCGGTGCCCCAAGCAGCTGCAGGAGGCTCCCAAAATCCCCGTGCTGGGGCAGACCCGCTGGCACGTCGGGGTCCATCAGCCCCAGGGCGGGTGTCAGGAGCACCAGTGCTGTGGCCGTGACCTGTCGAACGGCCTCAGCTTCAGTAAAAATCTATCGATTAGAACATTGCCTCTATTGCCAGTAATCGCATTGTTTTGTTTTCCCTTAACTTGGCTGATCTGAGGTTAACCGGCATTCCTCTCCAGGCTGCCTAGTCCTTAACGTCCTTAGGACCATGGTGTTTGCTGTGCTCATTGTCTCACCGCTATTCTCCGGAATATCCAAAAGTCGCATCTCCACCTGACTATTCTGCCTTCCTTGGAAGCTGGCAGTGCCACCACCTGAGTGGAGGAGTCCCGTTTGTGTGAGCAGTCTTACCAAGGAAGGCAGGTTTCCGAGGCGGTGGTGTGAACTTGCCGTTACTAGCAGTTTGCTTACTGCAAGTGTCTTCACTGCGAAGCTTCTGCAGTTTTTCAGGAGAGTGGATTAGCCTTAGTATCATTAATATGCTTTTACACTTTTTTTCTTTTGTGCTGTTGCTTAATTGCTGCCAAAGACTGTGACCACTTAATATTTTTGAACGTAGGGTTTTTTTTTTAACTTGTAGTTATTATTCAGTTTGTGCGTTAGAGTTTAAATACGACCTGAGTCAGTTCACTCTCTAAATCAGCAGCTTTAAATCATCATGATTACTTCCACTGTGTAAGGCAATAAGGACATTCTGTTGAAATATGGATACCTATGTGATTTAAGGAGGACTTTATAAGTAACATGCCTGCTTTGTGTTTCCACATTATGCATTTTTATCCCAATGTATTCCGAGTCACCAATATATCCTAAACTGAACCATGCAAGCTATTGTTCTTAGGGAAGGGAAGACCACATCTTCGGCCGTGCCAGTCCTCTTGACTTTTGGGGGAAAGAGACAGTTGAAAGCATCCATCCAGATGTAACCCAGCTGGGATGGCATTGATGCCCCATTAAATCCCCATTTCACTGAACTGGTAAATCGAGCATTCAAACAGTGGTTTCTTAATAGGAACATTAAACACTTCTCTGATTCAGAAGTGTACTGATTCCTGTGTATCAACTTGGAACGTAGCTACTGCTCCTTGTAAAAACGTGGTTAATGCTGGAAATAGGCTCGGTAGCAGTGGCATGGAAGGGAACCTACACAACATTAACACAAGCTTTCTACAAATAACCTTGCCATCCTCCTGAGGCCCTCCCTGAAAACAAACAGCTTTGCCAGAGCCTGGAGAAGTCTGATTCCCCTTTTAGCTTGTGTCTTTTCACATCATAAAGCAGTCTGGAGATTTCAGGCCTGCCAGCTTTTGCCAATAATCCATTAAAGGAGAAACAGCCCCTTCATGTAGAAAGCAGAAAATGAGTGGTTTCGTGCACAATGCTGTTTTGGGGAAAGAAGATCAAAACATGGCATAATGGATCAGATAGACTGAGCTGCCCAAGATTTGTTTACTGCTTTCTTCCATTGCCTGAGATGTGAAATTTTGATGCTGAGCAAGGTCTTTTCTGAGTTCCCAGCAAAGCTGTTTGTTCCCTATAGAGAGGCTGGTCATAAGTTCAGGATCCGGATGGTCCTGCTCTCCCCATCCCTCTCTCCTCTTTCCTCCCTTCCCCTTGCCAGGTAAACAACCAAAAGCCTCAGGAGGGTCACATTTACTTTCTCTCCACAGATCCTGGTTGGCTGCTGGAGAAAAACTATGGCTCTAAATGGACTGTGACCAAAGATAAATCAGGTAGCGGGTCTTCTTTTCAGTTGTGCTGAATCTCCTTTGAGTTGCTCCACTGGCAGATGCACCTGCCCTACGTCCTTTGTGGGAGGGGTTTCCCATGGTGGGTACAGCTGCAGAACCACCTCTCCTGCTGGGGGTTGCCCAGTGGGGAAGGGGAGCAGAGGGCTGGGAGTCTGGTCATCCCTCCTCGCTACGGATGAGCTGGGCTAGGATCAATGGCATGTCCGTGCAGCGGGCAACGATGGGCAGCTGAAGGCAGAAATCTCCATGGGAGCTGGAAGAAGATGGTGGGGAGCTGCAGGTGGGGAATAGCAGTGCTTGAGTGCCACTGCCCTGCACATGAACCGCTTGGGACTGGTGCAACTCAGTTGCATTTCACACTCTGCACAGGCTAAACAAAGGTGAAAAGAGGAGGAATGAGACGTTTCTGAGTTTTGTCCATGTAATTGTTAGGGCTTTTGATTTATGCCGGAGGAACCTAGTCCAGCGTGGGCACCATTCTGCCCTCGTAGCCCTGTCAGGGAAACAGAGACCACAGCAACTCCAAACATTCGGTTTTCTTATAGAAAAGGGACTTAGGGTGGCCTAAAGAAAAGAATAAGGAAAGAAAATTGGTATGCAGCAGTTTACAAATTTACTTGAAACCTATTTGGGTAGGAGAGGGGAAGCAAGGGAAATTGTTGCTGAAATGGAAATTTTTCATTCATTGGAAAATTCTGTCTGAATTTCCAAAAATGTGAAAGACTGCAGTCAAAACAGGAGCTGTAATGCCTTTTAAAAGTCACATTTTACATTTGCAGCTGTCATTCTCATCATAAGGCTGGGATCCTGAGATGACCCCTCACCCTGGCCTCGCTCCCTGGGGCAGAGAGGGCAATCCTGGCCTCTGGGAAAGCTGAAGGATGCAGGGAGCCAAGTGCAACTCTAGTCTAAAGACCCTGTGACTTTCGTTTTTCAGGTATTTACATATCTGTTGTACTATCTCAAAGGGCAGTTACATTTTCTATCAAAAACCACGTTTTTGGAAAATGTTGTTTCCATTCAGAAGCAGTTTCAGCGTTAGCAGTGCCTATTAGCAGTGGTTCTGTTAACGAGCTTCACTCCAGGACTGGTGCACGACAGCCTTGTCCGTGTGACTGATGCTTTGTCCTTCCATCCGCACGACGCTGGCTTTATCCGCAGTGACAAACGCGGGAGGTGAGTCCCACGCAGCAGTCTTGGGCAAGGACACTCGGAGGAAAGAGAGGGCACCAGGAGATGGGCAGAGGCAGCCAGAATGATAGGATGTACCCAGGCACCTCTAAATCCTACTTTTTCAGTCCCTGGGGAAGCTGTTCATGTAAGATACCCACGATACTACCCACGGTAAACGAAACCTTGCAGAGCTCTGCGGTGCTGGCTGTCCCTTCCGCCGGCAGAGCACGCTGACCAGCCTGGACAGAGTTACTGGGGGTCATGTTTTCACACGCATAAACTGTTCTTCAATCATTTCTCTTAACCCATCAGCAACAAAAACACTTGCCTTCTTCAGACCTTTAAACACGTTCTTGTTTTCTTCTTTATCTTAGCGTACAACTTAGTTTGCTGTCGGTTGTTGTCCTGACTTTGTCCTAGGCTGGTTGTACAGTAGTTTGTTACAAAGCAGATGTTTTTTAAAGGTTTCTAAGCTGTGAACTGAGCTTTGATAATTCCTATTTATCAAACAATACCAGCTTCCAAATACTATTGAATTGAGCCTTCAACACCAAAGAAAAAATCCATGTCCTTCTCCAAATGAGCACAGGTGGGGTAGTTTGGGGGCTTTTGTTTTGTTTTGTTTTGTTTTTTTAACATCTGTACAGCCCACAGAGATACTGGTTCATTCTGGGTCTTTAACCATACAGCAGCACCATAAGTAGTAACTATAGTATCAGAAAATCGTTAAAAAATGTGAAATGTGGAACTTAGCAGAATCTGGGGTGACTGAGTCGGTGAACAGTTACATCCCACTTTGCTGAAAGAAGAAGCGATTGCTATTTGTTTTCCAATGGACTGACCAGACACGGGGCTGCAGTACCAGCTGGAGAGAAAGTACTTCTCTCACCCTCCGTGTGATCAGAAGGCAATTTTCATGCAAAACATCATCCAGGGCAGTCCAGTGAGCAGCCCAGTCCCATCCAGCCCACTGTCCAGTGTTTTGGATGAAGAGCCACCACTACTGCACCCTCACTGGAGAGCATGGGCGGGACCAAGTGCCTACACAGGTGCTTGCCACCATGGGTCCCCATATCCATGTGACTTTCAGGGACAGTCACGTTGATATGAAGGTGGAATTATGCTCTTTTGGGCAATGGTGTTATGTTGCTCCCGGCTAGTGGCTTTTCAGGTTGAGAGGGGTTTTCAAATGCATGTGACAATATGGTGCCTCCTGTGAGAGGAACGCACTGCTGGGGAACTGAGAAATGCAGGTTCAAGTCCTCAATGTCTTGGGTCAGCTATTTAGCACTATTTAGCGAAAAAAAAAGGTCTGTGAACTGGGACCTGATCACAGAGCTGGATAATTAGTTCCCTTTGCTCAAAACCCTCACACTCACTGTAAGGCATTACCTAAAGATTGCTGCTAGGGACATTATGGAAGGAGATTGGGTGATCTCCTTTATCTTCCCGTAGCTTGGGCAGCTGATTTGGGATTGCAGGGAGGTGATCTTTCCAACGAGGAGCCAGGGCCACCAGCGCCCAGCCCTACATGCAGCCTGCCCAACAACAGAGTAGCAGTCACTGATTTTTTTGAAGTGCTGCAACACAGGGACACAGTGTTCATCTCTTATCAATGGCATGGTGATTAGAAAGGAATTTGAGGCTCTTTCCCTGTCCACAGGTTGAGAGGTCCAAGTTACACCTCATGGCCAGTGCCTGGGCAAGAGCGAGGTGGAGGCAGTACCAAGCCCTGCTTTGGCAGCTGCCCAGGGTGGAGTTTGGGATTCACAAGGCGAGAAGGGAGCAGGATCTGCAGCACAGTGGCGGGACATTTTGGAGAGCGTGTGTGATTCTGCAATCCTGGGCTCTGGGCCCAGCTCCACACCTACCAGCTGAGGCACCAGTGCTAGCTCTTACCACCGCTTGCCTACCTGTCCTAAAAGTTAGCATCCTTGGCACCTGTACCACTCCTTGTTGAGTTTGGCAACAGGCACGGGGCATGAACAGTACTCAGCTGCCATCCCACAGGGCTTTTAGTAGCTGGATAATTCTTGGTGACTAAAGGAAGTTTGGTCTTGGGGAGTGGTTTGATGCCAGAGCTGTTAAAACTGATGCTACCTTTGGACTGAGACAAAAGACAAGGAGTTTGAGGCTAGATCTGAAAGAACGTGATGCTGCCTGCAACAAGTGCCTCCAGCTTCATCAGCTGGTGAGTCACTTAGGAGTGTCTAATTCAGTGACTCTTTGGAAACAAAACTTTAGCAACCAGTTCTCCTGTTTGGGCTGGTGTGAGGGAGCAGTCAAGGGCTTGGTTCACTGCAGCCTGGTGCAAAGCAGTGTCAGATGCTTCCTTTCCAATTTGGTGGTTTTCCAGCAAGCTTGCTCTAGTATAGAGATTTGGCAGCCTGCAGGAGAGCCGTGAATAGAATATGCTGCTGTGACATTGGAAATCTTGGGCAAGATGCTCATCAGGCATAAGTCAGTAGAGCCCCCGTGTTTTACGGGTAATGAATACAGAGTGACAGACGCTGTGATAACACAGTGCAGTGTGTGTGTTACTGACCAGTACCGAAGAACTGCCATGGTATAATGGGATCTGAGATGCTGGGTTCACATCCTGCCCTTTCTGGCTCCTCCATTCCTGTTCACATCATGTGGCCCTGGAGAGACTCTGCTCCTGATGCCCTTCTCTACATCTTCCACCCCAGAGCTGAGGAGCCCCCCAGGTCTGAATCACCACCGGGGAGGGAGTGTAGGAAGGAGGATGAATGAAAGAGAATTGCAGCCCACTCTCCTCCTTTGGTTGCTGGTGCTCTCAGAGCTGCTGGGTGGTCTCAGCCCTTGGATAATGGGGCCACTGGCCTCACACTGGAAAGGCTCTGAAGTATCATGATATGGTTTTGGCACTGTGAGTGATTCCAGTAGTGTCATTCATCACCATTCCCACAGTGATCCGGAACGTAATACTCTGACCATTTTGTAACTCCTTCTTTCTCCCAGAGAAGAAGGAACTAAAACGGGGGGTTCAGCACTAATTTCAAAGTGCACACCCTGAATCAGAGTGCACCAAAATATACATTGATCCCACTCATTCCCAGTATGACCAGTGTAATGTCAATGTTGTTTATTACTAGTGTGTTGCCATTATGCAGCACTTAAGCCTATTTTAACCAAGCTTGGATATGCAGGGAAAACAAATTAAAAAGAGCACTAGAAGAAGAATTAGTTAAGGAAAACCAGCTAGCCTGATGCCGAGGTTCACAATTTTAATTCATTGAAGCAGCAGTACATTAATCTAAAATAGTGCTGTGTGGATGCTTTCCACTTTTTCTCACCACATTGTATTATTCCACCACTGCCTACCAGTAGCTTGTTTTGTACCTTCTTTGTAGTATCTCCAAAACCAGACCGCAACTTTCCAGATTCGTCAGGCTGTGTCACTAAGTGTCTGATATGAATTTTTTCAGAAGTGAATCCTGGTGATGAAAAGGAGAGTATTCCTCTGCAGGAAACCATTAATTGCCTCAAGTCCCCTCTTAACCTGAAGGATTTGAGTCTACAGCTCTGCTCTCTTCAGCCGTGGTCTCGTCGTGAGGCTGTGCTGCCCCTTGCTGGCACATGCTGTAGCCAGGAATGCAGGCACAGTGGATGAGAAAAAGTGAAGAAAGGCTTCTGTTTCTGTACCCTGGTAACTAGTCTTGAACAGTACTGGATTATTTATTGTTATTAATATATCCTACCTTAAGGATTCCCTGCCCTTGCTATAAAATACATATAGATGCAGACTTGGGTCCATGATCTGGTTTTTGAGATCATAAGCTGAACTGATTTCCTCCTTCCTTTTTATTTTTGCAAGGTAAAATAATTTGTCTTGTCTCAGTAGGGCCAGGATTTCAACTGACAATTGAGAGGGCTGAGGCAAGATTCAGAGTTAGACCCAAAGCTGTAATAGCTTGGGAACTGTCTTTGGACACTATTCTTGGCCATTTCCCTGGCTCCTCCTCTGGCCAAGCACTTCTCTGTGTCTCTGTTATCTCTCTGTTAAGACAGGATTATTCTGCTAAACCATTTTAATGCAGGGCTTTGGGGAGAGGCTGGAGAAAGCCCTTGAAATATTGATGGAAAAAACATTGCAGTTCTCACTTTCTAGAAATGTCCATATATAGCCAAACTTAAGCAGTCTCCAAGTAGATTTATTTATCCTAGCAGACTGCGTGCTCTGTGCCTTTCTCCAATGATACTCTGCTCCTCAGGTTTACATTCCCAGGGGCTAAATCCTGGAAAGATCAGCTTTGAAGAACATGTTGTGACATATCTCGTGCAAGAAGTACAAGTCTCCCTGTCCTGGCTTTATATCCTGTCTGTTGTCAGATCTCCTAAAAGGAGCCTAATCCACCGTCGTTAGTGTAACAGACTGGCAGCGAGATGAGAGTAGCAATGCTTTGTGCAATGTGCATACCACACATGCATGGGTGCATGTGCTGCTGCTGATATATAGCCCTTTTTAGTACCTTTCCCCCCAGTATTTTGGTTGTTTAATGTGTCTATTAACTTTCAGAGAAAATGTGAGAGGTGGAGAAACATTGTTCGTTGGGGCGAAACTGAAGCGTGGCGTTATGTGACTTTTCCCGAGTCTCTTCGTAACTTGCTGGTAGATCTGAGGGACAGTTTGGATCTCTTTGTTCCCGACTGTGTAAGACACTGCGCGTGGCCGCGATGCTCCTGATCTCGTTGGTGATGCTGCTAGTCTGGGTGGTTCTGCGTTTGCCAGTGCGCTTTGGTGAGCAGGGTGAGTCGCGGGGAGTTCAGTTGACCTTGGGGGTGTGCGTGGTCCTCGCGGAGGTGTGCTGCACACGTGCCATGCTCAAAGCGTGTTTGTTATTCACCTGCCTTGTGTCCAGGCTTGATAACAATCCCACCTCCTGCCAGGGCCGCATGCGATGGGGTGGCTGACAGCCACCTGCCTTGCTCCTGGCTCTGCCCCGGCGCAAAAGCCCCGCATGAATTTCTGCCCCCCGCAGTGAGTCTAGGATTACCAAGTTCCCAGAAATGGCCATTCCTCCCGCGGTGACACAGCAGGGCTCCACCCCAGTACAAATCCTTTTGGGAGATGCTTTTTTTCTTTTGGGAGCTTCCCAATGATGCTGCTGCTGCTGTTGTCCCCATCCCCGTCCCCGTTTCCTCCCTGTGACTCTGGCTGGCCTCTGTGCAACCCGCTCACCTGCTGTCTGAAGTGACCTTTCTCCCAGGTGATGAGTAGCTCCAGCTCCTTGTTTTTTTTCCACAAGCTGTTTCCCCGTTGTCTGGAGCGGGGAAAGCTCACTCATCAACATCTGGATGAAGAAAGCAGAAAGTTCGCCTGCTGTTATGCTTCTCACTTGCAGAGAGGTGACCTGCTGTGATGGCTTCCAGTTTCCAAACGGCTTTCCAAGTGACTATAAGTGTCATGGCAAATTTAGCCTGCTTCTGGGGCTGGACAAGTGTAGGCTAGGCTGGTCCACAAGCACCAAGGCTCTGCAAGGGGCTGTGCAGCTCTGCCTTTGCTGGCAGGGCCACCTTCTCCTCTTACCACCAACGCCGAGGTAAACCTTGAGCAGCTCCGGCATCAGCAGAAAGGTCGGCGCCGGGAGGAGTGCCGCCCAGGCGCAGCCCAAGCCCCGTGGGCGCCACTTGAGCCTCCTTGGGACCTAGCCTGGAGTATCGTATCCAGGGCGATGATGTGAGGAGACAGGCTTCTGCAGGACTGCTTTCTCTTCCCAGCAAGGGCACGGTTTCTCAATTTATCCCAATTCAAATAATGAATAAGGATGATTGGTTTAACCAAAAATATCGGGAGTAATCTTTTAACCATAGAAATCGGCTTCAGTAGCAACATTTTGTAAACATGGCTCAAAATTAGGCTTCAGTCACCATGTCTGTGTATTGCCGTGGCCTGGATTGCACTTGGCCCCCCTCCAGGAACCCACTTGATATCCATGAGAGACTTCCAGCAGGGAGGGAATCCAGCCTGTGCAGCGGCCACTGACACCACTCTTTTGAAAACAGGGATTTTTTTCTTGCATGTTCAAATGAGCGGGATATATTTTATATTTATGGTCAGCAATAACTGGAGAAACGTTCCCCTCTTCAGCTGTTATATGTGAGTCTGGGCCCTAAGGATTTCTTGCAAGAAGATGGCATTCAGCACCACAAAGACTTTGATTTTTAGGTGGTG
The DNA here is from genome assembly GCA_013397275.1 of Burhinus bistriatus. Taxonomy (NCBI): domain Eukaryota; kingdom Metazoa; phylum Chordata; class Aves; order Charadriiformes; family Burhinidae; genus Burhinus; species Burhinus bistriatus. The sequence continues at coordinate 76,636 of VYXH01000566.1, forward strand.
TGACTCTGTTGAACTAAATACAGCCCTATAAACCATAAATAACGTGCTTAATAACATTACAATTTTTGTGGTATCATGTTCCCATAGCAAGGCTTCAAGGTCACACTGGCTTTTTCTGTAGTCATCTGACAGGATGACTAAATTCTTTATCGAGTTCTGGTTTTTAGCTGAGAGAGTCTCGTGCTTCCTCATGATAGCTCTCACCACGGGGTCCCCACCGTGTTCTAAACAATCAGTAGAAGGGCACAAGGGAAATGGACCACAAAGCGGATACAGGTGCCAGCTACCGTCTATCACATACACCTTATTGTCCTTTCTTTGCATGGTAGGGGCCAAGTCCTGATGATGTACAGATTTCTTCCTGCAGGACATGTGTTTCTGCCTGCTTATAGACCTCTGAGGAAATGCCTGCACCTTACAAAATCCACAAAGGACAAGGACCTCCACGTAACAGTCTAATCTCACTGCTGGGGAGTGTGTCTAGCAGTGGAAATTGATTCAAGATGACTAGTCAGGAGCACTCATATCTCAGCACTCAGCTTGCTCCCCTCTACTGCATCTGGAGGTCATCTCAACAATCATGAATTCCAAAAATAGAAATTGAGAGTTCTTTGTGATTGCCAGTTTTTAAATGTGGGAGTTTCACATTTTCAGGTTCTTTCCCTGCAACTTTGAAGAGGCTCGAAACAGACTCCTTAGGAAAAAAATGCACCGTCCCTCCTTCCCCACCCCCGCCTAAACAGTGGAGACCGCTGCTTAATCTGCTGGGTCCAAAGCATCAGTTCGTCTGAGATGTGAGAAAATTATGCAAAGTCGGTATCTGACAAAAGGAAACAGCCCTGTTTTGCTCAGAGAATGTGGAAAGGTAAGAAAACAAGGCGGCTGAAGTGATTTCATTTCAGCGTTTTGTCAGGGAAATGTATTGGACTTCATACCTCTGCTACAGAGGGCTTTAAGCTTCTAATCCCACGGAATCTAATTTCTGGAAAATATGGTGATAAGGGTGGAAAGGAGGAAAACTCTTCACCAAGTAAGGTGTTGTTCCATGAGTAGAGAATGGATACAGCCAGAGTCTGTAGTGACCCAACAAGGAAATTAATCCAGTGTGAGACTTCACACCAATGACTGAAATGGGGTTTTTAAGAGAACCTCTTTGGTTTGGGTTTTGTGTTTTGTTTTGGTTGGGTTTTTTTTTTTTTGGTGGTTTGGGTTTTTTTTAAAGTCTTCATGGGGACTTCTGTGTCCTTTAAACAGGCTATTCCTTCAGACTTGACCTCATAGTGAAAGCAGACCAGTGACTTTTCATGGCTCGAGGTCTAAATGTTGCCAAGAGATAAACTATTTATAGGCTTAACACCTGACTAAGTGTTAAATAGCTCTTGCTGATAAACTGTTTGGTGCAGAATTATCAGTTCAGGCTGAGACTAGACTGAAAACCCAAAGACCTGGAATGCTTGAAAGGGTTCAGGTAGGATTTAAGATCTATTTAAGAAAGTGCATTTAAGGCATCTTCTGTAAGGTACGTGTAACTCAGCAGGATTAGAGACTTTGGTAATGATAGACAGGTCCTTTACCTCTATGTAAACTACACATCAGTGAATTTACTTAAAAGAAAATCACCTAAGTGTTTAAATACAACATTAGAACACATATGTGTTTATCTACACCAAACAGGCCTTCTGCAAGCTGGATCTATGTTGAACAGCCTCCACTGGGTGGTGCCCCCCCTCATTCTAACACAAATATTCCCTTGACCCCAGTATATTTATTATAAAAACAAGAGAAAAAAAGTATCAAAGCTCGTTGGACGGACTTGCTTGTTTGGAGAAGCTGACAGAGCATAGTTGACCTTAGACATGGGGGGGGAGTTGTGTCAGGGAGCAGGACTGTATTCGTTTTATAGTGCAATAAATGTTTCAACATATCACAACCCTCTTGGTTGCCTTGCATGGGGCTACTGGGGTCACAACCAATTTGCTGAAAAACATTGAGCTATAAAACAGTCTGGGGCCTCTTCTACTGCAACGCTAATCCTTTAATAAATAAGTGGAGAAAACCATACTGTGTCACTCATAAAAGAGTGGAAGCAGAAGTTCAGAGCTGTCTCCCATCCACACTGCTCCCATTCAAGCACGTGCTCTGGAGCCATTTTAGGGCAAGGTCCACAGTCACCTGCAGGGAGAGAATCCAACCACGGTCATAACCTAAGTCCTGGGGGCTGAGGACGTGCCTGTGTGGTCTGAGAAAAAGTGCTAAGTAAGGCCAATAGGCTGCAATTTGTCCAGGCAGGTTTCTCCAGGTTGGCTCTACCCAAGTGTTGCGTGGCTGTGTGGAGCCAGGAGCACAACAGAGCTAACAGCCAACAATGGACATGGGAAGCAAGGGAGTCAGGAGGATCAGGGTGCTTATAGCCACTTTCACTGCAGTCTGTGCTTGCAGGGACAGTGTGGTGGAGCCGTCCAAGTGTCACTGCCCTCTTCCTCAGACACAGAAGCCCTGCTAACTGCAGTACGTGGTTGGAGTCTGCAGGTCTAAGAGCTTCCTGTGCAAGAGGCGTGCTTTAGACCCCACCTTCAGTAGCACACAAGCTCAGCAAGGCAGATGAAACACCTACTTTGTGAATCTTTTCATCAACTTTGTGTCATCTTGACCTAACCCAACTCCCGAGTGGACAACATCGTCAATTAATTGCTGTGATGCTGCTAAGCTGCACTATGCAGTCCTGGCTTACTTTCTTCCCAAGCACAGTTGTATTGGTAAGTTAAAGAAGATTTCTGTCCCTTGTGCTGGTCTCAGCTGGAGAACTGTGTGCTCCTAGGTCCCAACCATAATGCTATGCAGATTCCCACGGTCAAACTGGGCTGCAGTTATTATAGAAGGGATCTGACTCCCTTGTCCTCTGCCTTGACAGCTGTTATGGTTTGAGAAACCCACAGCAATTTATTGTCGTTTAGACAATTATTCTATCACCCAATGACCCCTCCCCACTCAGGAAGGGGAATTAGGAAGAAAACAAGGAAACTCGGGGTTGAAATATAAACAGATCTAATAGAATAGGACTAGATAATTAACAGTAATAACACTAAAGAACCAATATTGATCCTGATACCAATATAAAATATACAAGGATTATACTTAGCCAGCTATATCAGTAGGAAGCTGTGCACTCCCAGCAGCGGACAGCAAATGTCGGACACTGGGAGCGCTACGGCTTCGGAGGGAAGGGAAGGGCTCAGGGGTCCAGCAACGGGGCAAGGAGTTCTCTGGATTGCTGCCATCAAGGAGGAGAGAGCTTCACAGCAAACTTTCTAATTTATATTGAATGTGACGTTCATGGTGTGAAATAATCCTGTTGGCCAGCTTGAGTCAAGTGCCCGGGTCTCGCTCCTCCTCATCCCTACACCTGGCAAGCTCAAAAACAGAGACCTCGAAACCCACGCATCATAGCTGGCTATAAAGTACATATTTTCACAAACTCAGACACTAGAGTCTTCTAAAAGTACAGTTTTCCCAAGCATTAGATAAGAAATTAGTCCTGTGTCGCTCAAACCAGGACGAGAGTGCTGACCGGGCACACAGGCTCAGCCCCGGGAACGTGGGTCTGACTCGCTCCCTGCTGTTCCTGCCATCAGCCGCCTGCTACACCACCAGCACCTCTCTGCACAGCTGATCCCTGGGGACCACATCGATGACGGGACCACAGCTCCGGAGCAGAGGGATGCAATGACAGCTGCTGTTATTACCGTAAAAGAGCCAGCAGGTGCCTTAGAGTAACACTTACTGTCAGGCAATTTGTCACTGGTTTTCAGAATACTTCGTACTTAGCAACTTTCCTCTCTAGCTTTTGCTGCCTGCAAAGAAAATGCAGAAATGCACAAGATTATTTCACAAGAGTTAGTTCAACGAGAGAGAACGAAACACATTGTTAAAGGGATCCTTTTGTGTCAAAGGAGCTTTGAATTGTTCTATGCCACATGAAGAGGATTTCCATGATGTTGGAGGAGCTTATAAAAACAACTGTCCTTTGGGGGGGAAATCTGGCTGTTCTGACAGTTCAGCCCCCCAATGGCCTCTTGAAATAATAGGAATGCTAATCGTCATAATACTTAATAATAGCATGTATTAACATCCTGTGGTACTAGACATTAATGAGATCTTCTCAAAATACTGTGTGCAGTGTTCACAGAATCACAGAATCACCAGGGTTGGAAGGGACCTCTGGAGATAATCTAGTCCAACCCCCCTGCCAGAGCAGTGTCACCCAGAGCAGGTTGCACAGGATGGAATCCAGGTGGGTTTGGAATGTCTCCAGAGTTGGAGACTCCACCACCTCTCTGGGCAGCCTCTTCCAGCGCTCTGCCACCCTCAAAGGAATGAAGTTCCTCCTCACGTTTAGGTGGAACTTCCTATGGTCAAGTTTGTACCCATTACCTCTTGTCCTGTCACTGGGCACCACTGAAAAAAGACTGGTGCCATCCTCCTGCCACCCTCCTTTTAAGTATTTGTAAGCATTGAAGAGATCCGCCCTCAGTCTTCTCTTCTCCAGACTAAAAAGACCCAAGTCCCTCGGCCTTTCCTCATAAGAAAGATGTTCCAGTCCCCTAATCATCTTCGTAGCCCTTTGATGTGCCCTCTCCAGCAGTTGCCTGTCCTTCTTGAACCGGGGATCCCAGAACTGGACACTACTCCAGATGCGGCCACACCAGGGCAGAGTAAAGGAGGAGAATAACCTCCCGCGAGGTTCACGAAAGGCAGGGTTGGCCCAGACAGCTGCAGGCAGGGAGAGCAGAGCAGAGCAGGGGAACTGAGAGCTTGTCTGGGACGAGGGGAACTTGGCTGGCTTAATGTTAGCGAGAAAGTATCCCAGAGTGGAAACCAGTGCGTTCTATAAATAAAGTAAGGGCATAACACCAGGGAGAACGAAGAGCCAGTTCAGCTAAAGGACAGAGTTGGCAGCAAAAGAAATAAAGGGCCGTGAGTGATTTAGAAAAAAAGTATTGTAATCAGAGGAGAGAGGTGTTGAACAATATATCACCGGGTGTAACGGGAGCTGGGGCTAGAGCCATGTTGGACACTGTCCCTTTGCACATTGTCGTTGCAAGCTACAGCCTTTTGAAAGCCTTCTAATGCTGGAGGTGCCCAAAATCGCTCAGCACTCTCCCATAGGCATTGAGAGTCTCCTGGGAGCTGCAAGCTCTGTGTCCCCACGCCCCCAGCACTGCTCAGGCTGAGCAGCTTCATGCTTTTCTCATACCCAAGCCCCATCAGAAGTGGCTGGTCACCAGCTGATGTCCTGGGGGTTAAGCCTGGAGGGCTCCTTACCCTGGGGTTTCAGCAGGCTGTCAGGCCCAAGCTCCAAGCAATATTCATCAAGAGCCACCGTATTTTAAACATGACTAGAGGAGGGGGAGGCAGTGCTCCACTACCCACCTTTTTACACAGCTTCTTCATTGACTGCCAGGCTAGATAAGAGGGGCTGATCCCCACTGGCTGCAGAAGGAACCTCAGCTCCCAAATCTTGAGTCCCCTTTTGCTATAAATCAGGATTTGCATTGCCCAGCTCAACAATTCTTGCAACCCCTTACTGTGCCTTGCCCAGATTTCCTTGCTCGTTTTTGATGAGCCTCGTTATATTCTGAATGAGGATTGTACATAATGTTTACTAACAACAGCAGGGGATGAAGGCTTAAAGATGCAACGGGTCCCTTATAGTAGCTTGGTCTTATTACCGATACTGTACTATCATGCTAATTTGTTTTATTAAGTTAATAATTGGAACAATGGAGAGAAATGAAGTCGGATGAGACCGTGTGCAGACAGAGGCAGGCCTGTGTTACACAGTCTGATATTGTGGCAGGGGGAGCTTAGCCCTTACCTGATTCTCAATTCTTTGAGCTCTGCTGCCAGTTTATTTTTCTCTCCCTCTGCCATTTCATTCAACTCTACTTCTGCTTGTTCGTTTGGATTGCTGGTTTCCTCTTTGCACATTTAGCCTCATAAAATCTTATCAAACTTGAGCTTGATTCCTGTTCCGGCACAAAAGGAAGGAAATGGTGCATTTAACAGGTGGACGAGGCACTCCATTCAGGGACTTGGTAAACTGCTGGATTATCCAGTGTCCTGGATAGATTTATTAGCTTCCAGCAGACCAAGTCCCAGACAGTTGAAGTGTCCACACTGGGAATGGAGCATGGGGGAAGACGCTCATGTAATAACTGGCCCCAGTGTCATTGCTGTACCTAACCCAGAGGATTTTACAGCACAAGCAAAGACCGAGGCTCCAGCCTATGCAGGCTGCAGCACTGACTCACGGGTCACGGCAAAATACGAAAGTCACTCCTGCCACTGCACGCGGGATGTGCACTTGTGAGAAAGGGAGAGAGACAGTAAGCACGCTACTCTCCCTTGGACAAAGACTATTGTTTGCAGCTCTTCCATTGCTCCAACGGACCATGCCTGCTGCTTAAATTTCCTACGGATTGCAACACGTGTGAATGTGCAAACACTCCCCGTGAACAGCCAGAAGAGGGTCACCGAGGGATGAAGCAGGACTAAACCCTGACACCAAGGCTCTCCCTCCTAGCACAGAGGGAGAAGGATGCTCACATCTCGTTGTGCTTGCCGGCCAGCTCTGCTCTCTGCTGGGACACAGCCGCCGTCCTGGCTTTAATTTCTTGTCTCTTGGCAACGAGCTGTGCTGTGACACGATTGACTTTGACCTCTCTCTTTAGAAGCGGAGTCTTCTGGAGCCTGTTTGCACTGGTTTCCAGCCTCTTGCTGGGGGCCTACCAACAGAACTGGCTTTGCAAGTCAGTAAAGGCACGCAGCAAATCCCTTTGGCTTGCATAAAGCCAAGTCAGAGTACAATAACTCTTTGTCGTAAAGCTGGCCAAAATCTCAAGTTCCACCTCTTCACCCTCGCAGTACCGGCACACACTTTACGTGGTGACCCCAAAAGAGAACAGGAGTGTGACAGTTTTAACAAGTTCCCATTTTGTCAAAATAAACCATGAGACTTCCTCAGGCCATGTTAGGAGCCATCATGACCCAGAGTCCCATCCTGCCACAGCCCCTAAGAAGCGTAAAGTGGGAAGAGACCGTTCAATGTGGGGTGCAGGTAAGCAGCAGCAAAGGGGACGGTGGTGGGCTGGGCTGTACTTGCACCATGATGACCAGTGAGGCTGGTGGGACACTACCATGTGGGTCTCAGCAGTTCCCGGAGTCTCTGACATCCATGGAGCTGGCTGGGTCAAGCTGGGAAATGCCCAGACTGTAGCCAAGGCTCATTCAGTGCTGTATTTGTGCTGGTTTTGATGCATGTTGATTTAAATGGCTGGCATGGGACAAACTTGCTAGATATGGCTCTAACCTCCAGAAAGATGTAACCATGTGTGGGGTTTTTAATTGAGTAGAGGGCATCCTGGTTATCTCTAGGCATTTCAAAGAGGTGCCAAAGTTAGAAGATTAACCAACTCTGAAGCTGGTGAACATCCTGAGAGGTCAGTGCAGCCCACTCAAGCTCTGCAGTGCCCAAGGAGGTACCACCTCTCTCTCACGATTTAGGGCGGTGTAACGTGATGAGACTGTGGAGCATTACTCAGTGCCTACAGTTACGTAGGACAAATCCAGGCAAAGGAGCTGGGCAGGTGCCGAGGCATGCTCCGCTTTCTGCACAGAGGAGGGGGTACCTGAGGTAGGACTTGAAACATGTCATGAACCAAACAGGAGTTGTCCATAACTACAGATGCTGTTGCTGAAGATTTGGAACTAAGAGTTGTTTCCTTAACACAGTATGTTTTTCTTTTTTGGTTGTATTCCTGATTTGTTACCTTTTTCTCATAATGAATAACTGCTTTTGGGTGGCTGTATGTATAAAAAAAATGCATAAATTTTCGATGTATGTTTTTCTTTGAGGGAAGTCCCCATATAAAAATGTGGCTCAGCTCATATTTGAACAGACACTTTGAATCTGCTGTATGCTTGGCTGCCTGCACTCGTAACACCGCCTCACCTCAGCTGTCGATACACCATACTAAGGTAATTTTCCTGAAGAACAGAGTGGCACGCGCTCACTTCTCCAGGGGTCCAAACTTGGATCCAAATGACAACAGACAAATAGCTGGAAACATCTAGATTGAGCTTGGCTGACACACACACTGTGCACTGAGAGGGCAGTGGTTTATTTAAGAGTTTGCTTTGATTTAAGGAGATAATGCCGTTCTCTGAGATTCTCTGACATACACATGAATAGGCAAAGAGATTTGTCTGACCTCACGGATGATGGGGATGTGAGTGACACCTTTGTCCTCCTCTTTCCTGGGAAAATACACAACAGCCAATCAAATCAATCAATGCATCATCCAAATAATGAATTTGTTACTTGGTGTCCACTTGTCTGTACATGCTGAAATGGCCTTTGGCTTCAGCAGGCATTTTGCCCTTAGAAAAGATTTCATAGCTGACCTTCTCTCTGTAAAGCTGCTAAGAGAGTCACTCAAGGATATGCAGAAAAAGTTGAATGTCTTGCAGGAGTGCCAATGTTCCCAGCCTCACACCCACGCTATGAGAGTCAGGAGAGCAAGATCCATCCCTCGTCTCTCAGAGAGGGTTGGAGGTGACCATTTCTCCTCCCCTCCCCTGGGGACCAGAGGAAGGGACTGACCATATGTTGGTACTGATGATGCTGTCTGTTACCTAGGTCATGCAAGGCACAATTGTAGGTTGCCTTGGTTATTGTCGTTCCAGACTTGAACGCTCTCTGCTAGCAGGTAACACCACCAATACAGGACAAGGTGTTTGCATCAGCCAGAAATTTATTCAATTGACATGTTTTTAAAAAATTAGCATTACTTATTTGCCAGCAAAGACTGTTCAGACAACAACTTTCGTCAGGTTTCTTTTGATAATATTTCTAGTTACTGATGTTCTGTTGAGACACAATTATTTAATTCTTTGGCCAAGTCATAAGCTCAATGATGCTGATGTAAATTGAAAGGGAATCGGTTGTATTCATTGGTGTTATAATCAGGTAAGTTAGAAGAGCTGAGGGCAGGATGCACCTCCTTGTCTCTAGTAGATTTGTCATCAGCATACTGAATGCTGTGATGGTTTGAAAAGTTCTTTAAAAATTTATGAATTGGTGACAGGGGAAGTTTAATATTCTGATTTTTATAAAGCTTGATTGGTTTCAAAAGCAATTACACTACTTTGAAAATTTTATTTTATGAAGCAAGGCCATTTCAGTCATTTTTGTTATTTCAACATTTCTTTTAGGTTCAATATTAAGTTAAATGAAAATGTAACAAGAAATGTGATGTATTTTATTAGATTTTGCTTTTTAAAGAAAGACTACACTGCATGTTTACAAACAGGCCAAGAATTTCCATCTGGAATCAGACTTTGTATGAGAAATATCAGCGTGCAGTGATGAGATTTTTTTTTCCTAATACGCTTCTTAAGCCTGATAATAGTAATGATGTGTGGTGCATTGTCATGGCAAACAATCACACAGCTCTGCTCGGTAGTGCACGATAGCAAAGATGAGAATGGCTTGTGTTGAGACAAAGAAAAGAGTTTCTTTCATTGCTCTGACATCAGCGTTTTCAATGCCAAAAGGGTCTGAGTGTTTACAGAGATGACGGTACTTTGAAATGTTCTGCGTACCAAATGAATGGGTGTTTTTATAAACATATATATCTATATGGGCAGGGCTCCTTATGAGGACAAAGTGGACTAAAGACAGACTGAGGGAATATAAACCAGACCTGTCCGGCTTCTTGACAAGCTGGTACAAAGATTATACTTTAGTACTGCAGTCAGGGGCCAGGCAGCAAATACATCGCATCACATTGCACAATGCAGAAAGGCGTTCAGGAGGCGGGCGGGTTTTCCAACAGGAACGCTGAACCCAGAAATCACCAACAAGACAGCCTTTATACTGCACTTCTCTTTTAAGTTTAACATCAACTCTGTCTAACTCCGAAGATTTGAAATTTTATAAATCTGCGAGCCCAGATCCTGATAGGCAAGATTGACTTAGATTTATTGGTATAATTCAGAGTGTGATGGTCTCTTGAATGGATCCTTCTGTATGGATGGATGCTAAACAGCTCCTGAGGGTTTTCTTCAGGTGAAATGTTTGTCCTGCCACCTCTGCAGAAATTAATTCAGTAGACACGACTGCTGGAGTCTTGGAGAAAGTACCTGGTCTCAGGTTGTACAAAATGGGAAAATGAGATACAGCCCCAGCTACTGATTTTCCACTGAGCACAGAATAAGCCTGGCAGATATGGGATGAAAAATGAGGCTTCTGTTCCAGGATTTAGTTGCATTCAAAATGTCTTAAGTGATCTTATGCATTTGATTTGTTTATGGTTATAAATTTTGGAAGTCTAGAGTCTTTTATTACTGGGGTTGGAGGTCTTTGAGGGCAAGCTGCAAGAGAATGGTCTTAAAATGCGCAAAACTAATGGGCACGTCTGGTATATTGCTGATTCATTTGAAGAGATACTCTATTGGAAAGAAATGCTGCCAACATGTGGAAAGGACTGTGCCCCTTGGATCTTTTGCACCGTTTTGAGAAGGCCGATGGGCAAGTCAGCTAGACGTGGGCAGCTAGGCGAGTAGGTTTGGGCAGCTATTGAGATAAAGCAGGTTAATGCATGTGTCAGAGCTCTGTGGTATGTAAATAGATTTCACAGTGGTAGGCACGTTACAGTTGAGGGATGGATTAGATGGACTCATGCGTGAGCAGCAGCTGCACGTACTCGGTTTCTCAGACCTGTCCTAGGCTTTTCTGGGGATGAGTCAACCAGTTGTGCACACATGTGTCACATTATGCATGGTGGTGTTCTGTCTCATTATTTTTATTGACTCCATATTATCTGCTATAAATTCAGAGTTTGCAATGATGAATCATCTCACTGCCATCTACAATCACCCTTCCCTATGTTGCAAGACAGATTTAAATTCAGTCAGTGCCTACTGACGTGATCCCGGTTTGTTTTTATTTTCTGGGATGCCACCCTTTAATGCACAGCACGAAGTTTGCTGATAGAGCTGTTTGACGTGTACAGGAAAGTTACCACTCAGTCATTCTTCCTTTTTGTCCTAAATTCTTTAGAAACACCGCTGTTTCTGAAAATCTCCAACCAGCAAGGTCCCCATAAAGTTTTTTTTCTTTTAAACTCAAGGGTATAGCGGGGTTTGAAATTAAGTCACCTACCTGTATTCACCCAGCTGGGTCAGCAAAACCTTTCTTTTGCTGTTCTGCAGCTGTAACAAATACCTCGTGTGAGACTGCTGGGGATGCCCAGTCGCTCACGAAGACTTGGGAGTGCAGTAGGTGTCTTGTGTCTTTCCTGACACGCAGCGCTCTGTGCACTAAGCCACGTGTGTTTTGATGACTTCTCCCGCAAAGGGAGGGAGCAGAGTTGGGGGAGAAAAGTTTTTAACAGCCTCTGCCTGCAGTCCAACCCCCTTTGTTTTAATTATACCAAACTATGATTTGGAACAATATAAATTTCAATATGGATGCAAATCTCCTGCCGATCTCCCCTCAGCAGGGGGGAGCTGCAGGGCTTGCCCTGGCAAACATTTCTTCTGCGTACCACTATGCAGAGATCTGCCAAGTCGTGCTAACACCCTTATCTGGGCAAATGTCCCTTCCTTGCCACACGTAACTCCTCAGGGAAAACTTCACCCTGAAAGCTTCAAAATCAACTGCAAAAAATTCAGTATGATCAGTTCCCAGGATACCTTCAAAACACAGATGCTGCAAACAGAATTGGAGGGTTGGGGTTTTTTTGATTTTTCAGACGCTGCTTGACTTGCTTGGTGTTGTCCTTTTTTACACACAGTTCCCAGTCCCCTCTTTGCATCTGTGTGTGCATGTGTGTGTATCTACTGCAGTGTAGGCAGAGATACACAAACTTTATCTTTTTTTAATCTTCCTTCAAACTGCGGTTCTCTCAGCAGTATTTTGTTTTGTTTGCACAGCAACGTGTGTTTTTCCTCTACGAAAGAAGCAAAAGAGGTGCCAAATCCCGTGCTTGTATCTGGATTATGCCATTTTAGTTATATATAATCGTAGCTTTATTTTTAGACAGCATGGTGGACTCTCTGCACAAGCACGTTACCAGGTCCTTTCCAGGTCTTTTTGCAAGTGTGGTTTTCAGCAAATTAGCCTGAACCATATGGGAATAGCAGAGAGCTTTTCACTCATCTCCAAAGAACCTGAAGTCTTTTTTTTTTTTTCTTACCAGACATTTCTGGAGCTCAGAAAGGAAAAGTGTTAATGTGTCATGAGAACTTCATATGGCAAATCAGTGTAAGCCATTTGCATGTCACATTATTTCACAGATCTGAGACACAATTTTAAAAATCTCTTGATGGACCGTACGTGCCTCTCCCTGAAGTGCTTCTTGTGCTCCTTGGCCTGAGCTGCACCTTCTTTGGAAAAAAGTAAGTACAGTTCCACTAAAATAAACAGGAATATAGTGATTTCTAGTAGCTAAAGATCTGCTACTTCTTTACATAAATAAATGCAAAAGACTGCATTCCCTGGCCTCGTCTGTCAATTTTGCAGCATACAGTGAAGAGCTTAAGGATGGATGGAAAGCATCTGGAAGTAGAGTTTTAGCTATATGAAGGAATTTTTTATTGGAAGAAAGCTGGAGAAGGCTTGCACCTTTGGCAATATTTTCCCCAGCTACTCTCTTGCCACACTAATTTGTACCTGTAATGGATATTTCAGGTAAAGGACTTCACCCTCTTCATCCAAGTACACCAGATTTCCAGTAAGATATCATGGGGTCACAGAATGGTAGGGGTTGGAAGGGACCTTTGGAGATCATCTAGTCCAACCCCCCTGCCAAAGCAGGTTCACCTAAAGCAGGTTGCATGGGAAGGCATCCAGGCGAATTTTGAGTATCTCCAGAGAAGGAGACATGACCCCCTCCCTGGGCAGCCTCTTCCAGTGCTCTGGCACCCTCAAAGTAAAGAAGTTCCTCTTCATGTTGAGATGGAATTTCCTGTGTTCCAGTTTGTGCCTGTTGCCCCTTGTCCTGTCGCTGGGCACCACTGAAAAGAGTCTGGCCCCATCCTCTTGGCACCTGCCCTTTAGATATTGATAAGCATTGATGAGATCCCCTCTCAGTCTTCTCTTCTCCAGGCTAAACAGACCCAGGTCTCAGCCTTTCCTCATCAGAGAGATGCTGCAGTGCCTTGATAATCTTCGTAGCCCTCCACTGGACTCTCTCCAGTAGCTCCCTGTCTTTCTTGAACTGTGTGTCTGTACACACACACACACACATGAGAAGTGAGACAGTGAGTGCTTATTCATGTGTGTGGTTTGCATGACAGGAGGGTCAGTGTGTTAGGAGACCATGGTGGGTTTTGACTGATGGCTTTGTCCTCGCTTAGTCCAGTGTGACTCCATCAGCTTCTCTGGTACTGAACCAATACACCTGAGCATGTCACTAAACAAATATGGGTTCCCATGCTTTCTTATACAGGTGTGACGTAGAGCAGAAGCAAACTGATCCTGAGGCCAAATATGTAGTATGGATTGTGGTTACAAAGGTCCGCGATGAGGACAGCCCCCTCCAATTACTCCAGTGGTTCCTGGCAAATCT
>VYXH01000566.1:90294-135164 GCA_013397275.1 Burhinus bistriatus
GGCACATCCTTCTTCCCCCCCCCCCCCCCCCTTTTTTTTAAACAAAAAAATTATTTATTAAAAAAATTATTATGAAACACTCCATTCCTGTTCACATCCTGAGCAGTGAACTAATAGCCAGAGACATTTCACAACGCTGGTGAAAATTTACACTACCAATCACTTTTTTGTGATAGGAGTGGTTTGGGTCTTGCCAGACACAAATGTGTCTAAAGTTCTGCTGGTGCCATGTGCTGGACAGGCTGCCCCAGCGAGTCTGCTGGCAAGTTCATCAAGAGCTGCTGCCTGAAAAAGTGAAGTCTTGATGCATCTGTGGGGTTTGGGACTTCTTTTTTATTTTTTTTTTTTAAGCTAGCCACAGTTTCCTGTGCAACTTGAACTCGGCGTTCGCAGCATGCCCCAGTGTCATTTCCGTGGGACTCAGTGTGTGAAAAGCTGGGCTGGTGCATGCAGCCTTGCCTTCCCCTGGCGCCCGCCTCACAGTGCCAGCATCTGTCGGGGATGGAGGTCCCTGCTCCTGGTGTTCAAAGCCACGTGTGGGTCTCTGCTGGTACACAGCAAGAGGCTGTCAGAAATTTGACAGCAACAGCCATGAAAGTGTGCTATTTGGGGCTCTTAGACTCATTGCTTCAAAATGTCACGGAGATAAAGAATTTAGCAAGATTCAAATTTGCGTTCAGCGTTACATGAAAATGAGACTGTTGTAAGTAAATAATCAGAAAAATATTTGGAAAGATTGCGAAGTGCCAAGTTTTGAAGATTTAAACCAGTCTTTATAAGCTGGCAGGATGTCTCTGAGGGGAACAACTTATTCTGCCAGAAGTTTCTCACAAATGCTGCTAAACGACCACTGTCAGAGTCAGCCAATGGGGTCTATTTAAGCTGACCACTGGCCTGATTGATTTTTAGGTACTGAACAACAGAAAATAAGATTAAATCAGAGATTAATCCATGTTATATAGCTGTGACCGCAACTAACGTGACAGACATGATGTAGAGTTGCAGCACAGAAAGCAAAACCATTTTCGTGAAAAACAGAATGTGCCAACCAAGAAATGACTCAGTCTTTGCAGCATTTCAATAAAAATATCTTTGAGACTCTCCATGGGCCCACCTACACTCATATATAGTGTGAGTAGTTTAAGATGTCTAAACTTGTCTCACAATTGCAGGTCAAAAGGAAATTGCTCAGTAAAGGAAAAAATGGTAAACATGATTTAAGCACTTTTGAAAGGCTCTGTGCTGATAGGAAAGCACTTTGCTATCTGGAGAGCAAGGGCGAAGTGGATGGACAGATTTCCCTACGCTGCCACAGTAACACGCCTTGCTTTGGTCCCAAGAGACTGTCCCACCCAAGGGTGAGAGTTTTTTGGCTGAGGAGACCGGGCAGTGCCTGATGTAGCCCATGACGTGATCGATTATCCTGCTCCTACACCCAAACTGAGCCTGCACGTGCTCCCATCACCCACTGGGCAACTGCCAGGCATCAGCCTTCTCCATTCGGGCTGGACCAGCTTTGCCCTAGTGACCCAGGGAGCTGTTTGTATCCCATTTCTAATGCCTTGAAACAAAACCCTCTCCTTGCTCAGCTGCCACAGGAGCGTCGGTTCCCCACACTCCCCCAGTGCTTGCTCAGCAGCACTGCACGCTGCCCTGGACCTCTCAGTGCATCCCTGGTAACAATCCGATTTGCGCGTTACAGCTGGTGGCCCCTCTGTTTGATGGCCAGCAGCATTCAGCATTCTCTCTCTCATCCCGGTGACCCTGCCTCTGCCAGGCTGTAGCTCCAGGGACACGGGTGGACAGGGACCTTGTGCACCAGGTAGGGACCTATGAGGACACTTCCACAGCAAGGAGCCGTGGAGGCTGCCAGCTCCTCACACTGGAGGAGAGCTCGACATTGATGGCCACCACCCGCATGTGGCTGGACCGCTGAGAGCCTCTCCATCCAAAGCCTGGTGAAAACACCCTAACCTCTCCTTACCAGCAAGGCGAGCCTAGATAAATGCCAAAGGACAGAAGCACGGCAGCAGCTCAAATGGAGAAAATACATCCTGTTTGTCGTTACAGCTCTCAGTAACATCAAGGCAGCTTGGCTGAAGTTCAGCTCTTTACTCCAGCCTTCATCCGTGCTGTCGTGCTTGTTCTCATCTTACCCGTAAAGGTGTCAAACAGATTTTCCATCTCACTTTGTGGTTTTGACACTTGTATGACAGGGTTTTTTTTCCTGTGCTCAGGTTTTCCCTGGGGCTATGATCTCCAAACACAGCTCAGGAAGCTAATGATGCTTAGTTTGGAGATCTGGGTCTCCCTGCTTCAGCCATGCTGACTGGCGTCATCTAGCCCTGTTCACAAAATCACAGAATCACAGAATTTTTAGAGTTGGAAGGGACCTCTAGAGATCATCTAGTCCAACTCCCCTGCTGACGCAGGAATGCCTAGAGCACATTACTCAGGACTGCATCTAGGCAGGTCTTGAAAATCTCCAGAGAAGGGGACTCCACCACCTCCCTGGGCAGCCTGTTCCACCGCTCGGTCACCCTCACCGTAAAGAAGTTTTTTCTTATGTTTGAATGGAACTTCCTATGTTCCAACTTGTGCCCGTTGCCCCTCGTCCTGTCACTGGGAACCACTGAAAAGAGTCTGCCTCCATCCTCCTCCAACCACCCTCTAGATACTTACAAGATACTGTTGTAGCTGAGGAAACCATGTATGTGGAAAGCTACTTCTTTACTGTGAAAGAATCTGTCCTCTTCTAGGCTTAGGGTGGGAGTCTTAACAGCCATTTAACTCTGCTCTTGAGGAACCAGAGATCTCTCACTTTGGTGGAAAAAAACTCTACAGTTCTTTTCACAGTTCAACTCTAATTTACCTATTCACATCCTTTTTTAAGATAGTCTACACTGCCATACATAAATTACTATGGGACAGTAATTACTACTTGATACAAAACAAGAGAGAACATATACAGAAAAAGATATTTTTTTTCTGTCGTCTTGCTTTTAGTGACATCTCTTTGCTCAGTATACTTGTGACTCTCATTATTGCGCTGTCTGCTTACCAGCTCAGTAGATAGAGTCCAGAACCCTGCTGAATTAGGTAAGCGTACGGTTATTTTTAACCAAGTTGAACGTTACATGTTTGTATGGCATGTTGTGCAACAGATATATACTGGTGTCATATGACATTCTGTCCAGACACTTGTCCTAAATTTAGCCCTAAATTTAACCTGAGAGATGTAGGGCAAATAATTAAATGTCAGCCCTGCAAAACAAACAAACCTGTTGCATTGTGATTTGAACTTAAAGGAGGCATAAACCTCTGGTGCTCTCTCGTGTGTGCTCAAAGCAGTCAGTGCAGGACAACGAAGCTTTCTCAGTGGCAGTATAAAGGACAGTTCATTTGATCAGGGCTTCAGATATTGTATTTATTACAGATGAATTTGACCACACAGCTAAAACAGCACTGAGTAAATAGAGATGATGGTACAGTGTCCTTTAGCACAGCCTGTTCTGCCTCTTTTCCTGCTCTTGTCTGCACAGCAACCAATGATGTCCCAGTCCTGGCCATCCCATCAGGGGGAACAGGCCAGCGTAGCATGGCAGGAGTCTATGTGGATGACGGCTTGTTCCCCAGTTTTGAGTTTCTGAGCCCCATGGCAGCAAACCCACTTCCAGTTGGGGTGGCCAGAAGCCACCTTCAACATTCATCCCAAGCCAGGCTGGAGCCCACCTCTCAGGAACTAAAACCACCTACTTCTCCCGGGGGCTGTGCACAGGAGGGTCCTGCTCTGCCTTGCCACTCCGGTAGCACCTGATAGCCTTAGTTTAACTCCAAGCATATGGAAAGTCGTAATTCCTTGAACTTCATTGTGCTCAAAGTTATGGACATTTCTGCAAGCTGCTAAATTTAGGCAGGGGCATCTTTTGGTTTTTGAGGGCTGTTTATCCGTGGCAATAATAAAGAAGACACATCCATATCTAGACAGGCTGTTGTTCTCATGTCATTGAGGGAAGGGAAGGAGAGCAATGCAACAGGACTTACTGCATTCAGCAAGCACAACAGTTAGAAACAAATTGGTCTTAAAGGAATTAGAGGTACCAGAGAAATGCATCAAAAGAGATTTTGTTCGTAAACTAGCCTAAAGGATCGAATGGAGAGGTAAAGACCCATTGTATATTTCCAAAGTCTGTTTTAAAAAAACTGTGGAAAGGTTGTTTCCCATGAAAACTGATTTCACTTTTCCATCATTGCCATTTTGGAGTCGCTTTTTTTCCCAGGACCTTTCCTGTTCACAGCAGCTTGTGTCTCTTGCTGCCATTCTCATCCTCCTGCTCCCTGTAAGAGCCTTGGAGCGATGGGGTTGCAGCAACATCTCTGAATTTTGTTGATTTTGTAAAGGTCACGAAAAAGACGTGTCTTTCATTCGAATTCTTACTAACATACATTGTAACATAAGATAAATGATATTTGCACAGCAAAGAGTGACTAAAAGATAATGTTAATGCTTTCCCTCTTCCTCCAAGGAACATGTATTTGTTTATGTAGTCTTTGGGTTGTGTTCGCTTCATATTAGCATTTTGTGTTCCCTCTGACTGATTCCTCTTTCAGTTTGAGCCGGTGGATGTGACCTTATGATGACATTTGCGGAGAGGCAGTGACTGCGGTAGCTGTAGGCTCTTCCAAAGCTCACTGGCAGGGCAGGTCCAGGCTGAGTCATCAGATACCTGGAATGGGGCTCAGGACGCCGGACTCTGGGTGTTCCCCTTTGTGCTCATGTCGTATTTCCAGGAGAGTGAGGACTCCGTTTTGTTTGTACCTGAAAGGTAAAAATTTTCTGTGAGGAGCCACTGTGCAGAGATGGAAGTTGCAGATGGAACAGAAATCCACTCTGACTCGGGGGTGTGAGTCAGGAGCCCTCAGCGTGGGATTAATTCCTCCAGAAAGGGGAACTGTGTTCCAAGTAGAATGATCTCAAAACCCCTACTTTGCAGCACAGAGGTATTTAGGCAGCAGAGTCAGCAAGAAGTAATGTATATTGCATTCCCTGCCCCTGGGCACGTGTGACATCCTGCACCTTTCCCCATACAAGTGCCTCTGGCTCTTTGCCTCTCCCAGGGTGCTGGGGCCAAAGCAATCACTAGTTCTTGCAAAGGAAATTGAAAACCTCTTCCCCTGTGGGAGTTTCTGTCTTCTCATTATTTGAACGTAGGTTGTATAGCAGGAGGCACAGAAGGGTTTGCTTTTGGTTCTGGTGTTTGCATTTAATCTTTGGGAGTGTCTGACGGAAGCGCGGCATGGCAACACTGAATGCAAAGCTCTGCTCACTGGAATATGATGGCAAAAGGTACAGACATGTGTGCCCTAGGTCTATGCTCTCGGTGAAATATGCCACCCAAAACATCTTGCTGTCTTCCTACAGTAGAAAAGTTCAGACAAGATGTAAGTAACAAGGGAACAGTTCCAGGTAATTGGTGCAGAAAGCAGTATGCACTTCTGTGGCAAAGTATTACGAGCGTTTTCTGTCCAGGGACTGTTACTGTCACAGCTAATCGGTGTTTTCTTTCTTTCAAAACAGCCGCTCATGAGCCAAGTGTCTGGGTGCAGTAGAGTTACTCATCGTTGGTAGTTACAGGCTATGGACAAGAATACAGCTTGTGGTAATGTCCATTCTCACCTGCATTTCATCATGTTTTGGCACGTCTATGGCAGCTCTGCACACAGAACGAGTCTGTTACAAGCTCATCAGTCTACCAGGATGCACAAATGAACTTTGTTCTTTCACCAGCCTCAGTTGCCTGATTCAGTTTTGTCTTAAAACAGCATCTAGTAGAGCTGAAGGGCTACTGAATTCATCCGATGGAAATAGAGACTCTGAACAAACCCAAAGTTTAAGGAAATGTTAAATGTGCTTTCCTAACCTGACTTCTGCTTGCTATTTTGAGGAAACATGAAAAATAAAGCAAATCTTGCTGTTTATTTCACCATTTAGTATTTTCGTGTCATCATCCTTCTTTGTCTTCTCTTAGATTAAAATCTCTTTTATTGTGCCCTGTTTGTGAGACCCTAGCTGACTCCCCCATCAGCACAAGTCAGCTATTTCCATCATTTTCTATTTAAAGAGAAAGCAAACAGATCTAATATGCAGTCTTTGAGTTTGAAATCTGTCCCGGAAAATGGCATAAATTTATGTATTTATTTTTACAGGTGACGTTTTGTAATCTCTTGGAATGTCTTGGGGTTAAGCTGAAAATGCAGATCCATAACTGTGCATGCCCCAGGGGAAATATTAACAAATCTGATGCAATGATAATAAATCATAACGATTGTTATTTATTATGCTTTGGATGTGTTGTAATAAAGCCACAACATTGTTTTATTGAAAAAAAAAAAATCAATCCCCAAATGTATGATTTCATTCTTGCACAGTAATATTTCTGTAATTAATATTTCAAACTTCTATGAGGTCTTCCTCTGTGGATACCAAAGTATTTCACAGATACTAATTAAATAAGGTCTTATTCGGCAATCTCTATCCATATAAGTAGTCTTGTTGGCTTCCCATCTGCAAGGAATTTTGGACTCTTCTCTAAAGTTAATGGGTTTGATTATTTCCACTTCACTAGTGTAGAAAATGAGACACAGAGGAGTTAAATGATTTACTCCAGACAAAAGAGAGAGTTAGTGGTATCTGAAAATAGATCTTCTGAAGCAGAATCCTGCACACTTAGTGGAAAATGGTGCAGCAGCATTCCTAGGAGCTCCAAGTACACCAAAGGGGTGCACAGGGCTTTGCAAGAAAACATAGGAACGTGGAAGGGAAGGGAATTGCAGTGCGCTTGATGTGAATGGCATGGGGAACCACCTGCAAAGTTCATAGCTGATGGGACCTTCAGCTCCAGCATCTTTTTTATAGAGCAGAGCATCCTGGAAGACGTAGGCAACCTTGCCTCTGCCAAACATGAATCTGTATCAAAATATCAACATTTTTCCTTGAGTTCAGTGGGACATCAAGCCAGCCATAAAAGTGCCAAGGTGTGGACCCAATGAGACTGCCAAAAGGCAAGCAGAACTGTTAAATGTGGGAGATATTCACTCTTGGTTTTAAGCCAAGGCTGTTACGATCTTAAAGTAGTATCAGGAAAAAAAGTGCTGGATGTTGTTTGAAAGTCATGGAGGGATGGCTGATATGTTTTCAAGGGCATAAGAGTTTCATACCCTCTTGGTGACGACATCCAGGGCTCCTTTGCCTGCCGCAGTAGCTTCTGAATGTCCTTAACATTGGACAAAACAGTCCTAGCACGAGTTATGAGGGGCAGATGGTTTTGCGGGCAGCAGAGAAGGTGGAGGTCTCATGTACTGGCCATCCTATCATGCTGGAGCAAGTTGGATGGAGGAGCAAGCATGGAGAGGGAATGATGCTGGACCTGAAAAGCCAAGCAGGTGAGTCGGAAGGGGCCACCTGTTAGTGGATGATACGGTTTTGTTCAATTGGTTCCCTTCAAGATTGCTCTTGTTAAGCCTTAGACAAGGGGTGTTTATGCACTGACAGGGTGAGTACAGCCAGCCTGAGGCTCAGTAAGGTACTTGGAAAACAAACCAGACCCATAGCAATCTTGCCTTTATTCTCTTTATATGCAATGTTTTGCCGTGGGAATCAGTGAAGCAGGAGCTGAAGGAAAGAGCACAGGTACCATTTTGATTCTGTATTGTACTCTTTCCCTTCATTCATTGTATTAGCTGGACAAATACATAGAAACCTTCCCAAACATCCCCATGTTCCAACTAATCCAACAGTGAAAATTCTCCTGTATGTGCCTGACTGTTTCCTTCTAGCTCATCCCTGGATCAGTGCTATCTCTCCCTTGGCCAGCTTGCCCTCTGCCAGATGTGGGGAAGACGGCTACCATTTCACATCAATGGCCTTGAGGAGTCCGAGAGAGGGTCTGTCCTTCACATTTCTGTGGTAGGAGAGCAGTTCTGTTTCAGAAGTAAGCTCTTACAAATACTACTTGGAACAAGTTCACAGCTGCTTTTGTCATCTTTTGGGATCCTGAAGTCTCAAACTTGCAGCCTTAAAAATATACGAACCTCTCTAAAACATCAATAAATAATACCCACTTAATGTTTGCCTGTTTTGTTTAACAACCAGCAGCTAAAAGAAAAGTAAATTGAGCTCCCTTCTCCCCAGGTAAATAAAACTCTCCAGGATAACATATTTTACTTCAAAATTATACGGCATTTTTTTTTTTCCCCTTTAGGTTCCAGAAACATGTCCATATATGGTCTTCTTGTCAGGGACAATAAATAATGATGTAATAGAAAGGTCAACTTTGTGTCATTTAGCTACAGGATGCTTGATGAAGTGAAGTTCTTCAGATAATGCAACAAAGAAGAACTTTAGGATGGATAAAAGTTTCTGCCGTGCATCTTCAAACAGGAAATCTGAGATTCAGAACAACTTATATTTTGGCTTGTATTCGCTGATCATGGGGTGATCCAGAAATAAACTCCAGGCTTCAAAGTGAGAGTGTTTCAAAGCTGTCCTGCAGTTGATCGAAACACCCAGGCAAAGCAGGGAGATGAATACCAGCGAGGATTTTCTGAATTAAGACTTAATCAAGGAGATAACCCATTTCAGCAGTATTATTACCCTTTTATTTCAGAACAAAAAGGTAATGCAAACATGCATGTTTTGAACTTATTTAGCATTTTCAATCTGCCAGTTTGTTATGCCTATGCAAATATTTATTCCTATAACCTAATACCCTAATGCAGTCTTGGGAGTTTTGTGGGTGGCTTTGGGTTTGGTTGTTTTTTTTTTTTCAAATAAGCCGTAAAACACTCACTGGTGTTAAGCAGAACTGCAGCTCTGCCATTTCCTTATTTTTCTTTTACTTGCAGGTGATGCTTATAACTTTGTCCCTAGAATAAGTTGCTCAGAAATCATTGTCATTGTTGTTACAACATGCTAAGGTACAATGTAGTGTGTGAGTCAGAGTGTGAAGGAAAAAAACCGACAGCAGCAGATGATTTCTTTCATTTATAAATTTCCAGTTGGTATGACACTAAGCTAATATTGCACTGAATGCTGTGTGAATTAACGCTTTCTGCAAAGAAACAAAAGCTTGCACGTGTATGCATTTCCAGTAACGAGTTTGCACAGAATCACGATCTGATGGCATCATGACATATGCCAGACTGATAGGTGACCTGTTTTGACAGCTGGGACTGGACAAGGAGATTTGTTTGCTTGGAGGATTCTTTTGGGAAGCCTGGCTTTGCTCCTTCAGCACTGGGCTAGAACTTGAGCAGTTTGCATAATCTGTCATTACAAAATATATTTGCCTGTTGCCGCAGCTGAACGGCATGAGGTGTCATCCTTCTAACGTCCCAGCTCTGGCAGATCTGATGGGCACTGAAATCTTTCTGGTTTTCAAAAATCATTTGCTTCCCAGCAGTAGTTGTCCAATGTGATACCCTTTGAGAACTGCAAAGATTTACCTGGAAACTGACCTAAAATAGAGCAAAACTGTGAGTACTTTAAGTGCTGCCAATTGGTGTGGTTGCCATTGCCAGCAGAGGGTAAGAGCTGAAGTGGAGGCTTGGTTCACTGCGGAGACTTCCAGCCGTGCTTACCTTCCCCCTGCGTGTGCTCCTGCTGCTCTCCAAAGTGAAAAGGCAAACGCGTGGAAAGGCAAGCACGTCTCCGCAGAAGCTGGGGCTCAATCATTCCTTGCAAAAACCAAAACGAGCAAGCCGCTCCTCTTCTCTCTCTTTTGCAGCCTCTGAAGACTTGTTTTTGTTTTTAGGACTGTGGTTTATCGCACCCTGAGCCATAAATACTCGGGTCCTGTATTGAGTTACAAGCTGACTGGGGTAAACTCAGTGCAAAGGCAGGCAAAGTCCCTGGCTCTGCTCCCTTAATGACCTTGTCACTCAGCTGCCACCCTCCTCTGACAGCAATAAGTAATTCTGCTAATTCTGCTGCCTGGGATCTATTGAAGGAGGACAGGCAGCCTTGCTAAGCTTTTCTTTAAGGAAGTGCTATCAATGGGGACCAGTTGTTTCAGATGCTAATGGTATTGAGTAGCGTGGTTCTGCATGTTCAAAGCCAGCTGTAATCCTCGTTGTTTATTTATGTTGCATCAGGGATCAGAGGCCCATTCTCCCAAACCCTGTATGTTGACAGAGCCTGTAGTCCAAATATAATAGCAATCTAATTGCGTTTGTCTGCGGCTTTTGCCGTAACGTGAGTGGTTACTAACAGCCACCCTGGTGAGTGGTACCCTTGGTTTCGAAGATCTGCCAGGTACAGCGGCTCCTCAAGGCAGGGCGGAGCGTCACAGCCTGGTCTTGCCACAAGCATTTCATTTCTGACCTTACCTTCTGGTCACCAGACACAGCGAAGGTACCCCCGCACGGCACAGGCCTGATCCCTACCCCTAAATAAACAAACTCGCACTGAAATAGGGATGGCAAAATTAAGAAACAGGATCGGGCCCTGCGTGGAGATGACGATAAATTTAGATCCAGAAGGTCTTGTCAGGCTGAGCTATTAAATGGCAGCGCAGGCAGCAGTGTCCTGAGACGTGTCTCTGCCAAGAGAGGTCACTGATGAAGCCATTCAGACCTGAAGGCGAAGCGATCTCCGAGGAATAACAAGGGCGTTATACCCACAGCTTTAAAAACCGCGTTCTGCTCTCAGAGCCCACGCAATGCTGCGTGCTACCTGCCTGCCAGACGGGCTCGTGGGCTGCCAGAGAAATGCAGGGCACTGCCAAACATTAAAACCTCCCCCCAAAACCTGGAGTTAGGGGGAACAGTAAACCCAGCATTCAACTTATAACTCTGCTTCCCATACTTTAAACCCACAATAAGCAAGCTTGCAGCAAGCAAATAGGTTCAAGCTGCATTTAGAAAGACCACTTCGGCTGGATCTTACTTACCCAAACTGCTTCAACAGTTCTTAGCAACCAAGACTGATTTTTTTTCACACCTTCATTACAGAAGCTTATTGCTTATAGCGCATTAGTCTCGTGGTCTTTCATAAGGTTGTGGTAGTTCACCGCTGGCCACAGATGGTGAACTTAGCCCAGCTGTGTCAGCTGAGCCAGGGTAGGTCCAGGTGGTGGCAGTGGCATTGCCAGGTGATGCCACCAAGCTCAGCTGCAGCCAAAGAAGGTTAAACTGAATCCGGCTGCATTGCATTAGCCTCCGGCTGAGGGCATGCGCTCGGCCATTACCGCAGCTCAGCTGGCTCACTGGGGCTTGCCACAGAAACTACTTGAGCCAGTGCCTGAGCCCCGTGGCTCTGCAGCTTCAAACAAAAGCATCTCCAGGTGGAAGGGGAGGGTGGTGGCTCAGCTCGGCTCTCCTCGGGGCCGTCACACAGGGAGCTGTATGGAGGAGGCACATGTCGTACGTCCTGCCAGACTCAGACACACCATGCAGGTCAGTCTGAGGTGGGGGACACAGGTGGAGAGAAGCGAGAATGGCTTGAAGCCCCACTGGAACCATCTCTGCCAGGAGTCAGGACAGACCTAAAAGCTCCTGCAGCCCCAGTACGTGACCCTCACACCTTCATTGGGGTTGTGCCAGCTAGATGCGCAGAACTGAAAGCTTTCTCTATTTTGAGCCCCACAATGTTTCTTCCTGCGGGATGAGTCAGTGGCGGGAGCTGCAGCCAGCACCGTTGTTTCTGCACTCTGTGGGACTCCTGTCAAAATATTTAGATTAGCAAGGATCACCAACATGCAGGGGAGGTTCTCCCGTTTCTCTGAGAGTGGGTGGGACCCAGTTAACCCATACAAAGAATAAGAGGGTGAAATAGGAGTGATCCTCAAACTCAAAATCTTCCTTTTCCCTCCCTGTGCCTCAAGGAGGTGTGAAACAAAAGAAGGAGGGAGGGGAAGATGTCCAGAAATGGCTTTTATACCTAGATCCATTGGGGATGTAGTGAGGTACCTAAATCAGTTAGCCCCTCTGTGCCGGACTGCAGAGTTGCATTGGCAGAGGTCTCCCATATGATCCTCAAAGCCTTGACTGCCCATGAAGGGACTCCAACACCCCGCTCAGAAGGACGGTGAGGCCAGACTCGCTGCCTGCTGTGCCTCCTGTGCTGTCAGGATGCCGGCGGTGGGGCTGGGGAGAATAAAGAGGAGGGATCTGTGCCCCATGCTCTACTGGCACAGGTTGCCCTCAGAGAGGAGCACTTATGTCTCCATTCCTGCCTCCTCCCAAGAGTCACTGTGCATCACCTTCATTAGGAGCTTACGATCGGATCCTGCCCTCTCCATTCACTGCTTAGTTTAGGTCTCTGAGTCACCATCAGGGCCCGGTCCCTACATTTAGGCATTGCAGTGCTGGATGCTGCAAACAAGCCCTCTGACTCCGGCTCGTGGGTTTCACACATCTGCAGCGCACTGGTGAGTACTGAGTGAGTACGTAGGCTGATGGACTATGAAAGTGCTGCTCAGCATGCCAGGAGTTGAGCAAGCCAAGCCGCAGCAGAAGCTGCTAGGAAAACAAAGCTGTGTCATGGTTCTTGGCCAGGCGCAGGCTGGAGCACAGCCAAGGACAGGTACTGGAGCGGCCGGGCCATGGGGTGGGCAGCGGCTCCGTACAGGAGCTATCAGGAGTTTGGTGCCTGGGCTTGCTTCCTTGGGACAGCGAGGGTCACAGCAGAGCTGAGGCACACCAGCTGTCACTGGAGAAGGTAACCGACAGCAGCCGTGAGGTCTGGCTGAAAATAAAAAACAGAAAACCCATCAAAATTGGGTTGCTTTATTTACAGCAACAGAAGGTTTCATTTTGGCAGTTTTCATGGCTGTAAAATACATCCTTTGTTGTTACAAGTCATAATGTCAATCTGAAATCTGCTGGGCTTCCCTTTACCCTGTGCTCTTCCCCCTTCTTCTGGGGTGTGCTTGGAGTCTGAGGTAGCTGTTGAAGTGGGACATATCACCATTTCTGAAGCGAAATGCTTAAATCCAAAATTTTCAGTTACTTATGGCTTGATTCAAGCTCTTGCAGCTTATTTAAAATCTGTATTAGTTTCTTTTTTAAAAATTGTGGTTAAAGAAACAAACATGAGTGTCTTGACATGCATAGATATGGCTCTGTTGCCATTTGGGAAGCTACCATTTCTTCTAGGTCAGGACCATCTCTTGGCCGTGCACGCAGCAGTGAGGACTGCTAGAGCAGCGCAATCTCCTGGCATGAGGCTTGTGGCATGCTGGACCCCGCTGCCATTGACATGGGTGCCAGTCCCTGGGCAGCCAGGCTGCCCTGGGCACTCGGTGAGCTGGGGGCAGAGCCCCAACCTGCTGGAGATACCAGCTGCAGGTGGAAGAGCAGCTGAAGGCTTCACTCCATCAGCGGTGCCCGGCGTGGTGGGAGGCAGGCTCTGAGCAGTGGGAGGCTGGGTGGCTCTGCCAGCCTCATGCGTGTGGCTCTGTGGGGTGACCTGGCTCGGCTCGGCTCGTGGCAGAGCAGGGCTGTGGGGAGCTGGAGACCAGTCCTGCTGTGGCATCACTGGGGCAGGGACTGACAGCCCCCAGGGTGGGCTTTGTTGGCAACCCCACTGGTGCGCTCAGCCAGCCCCTCGCCTCTCTGCGCCTGGGGGACGTGCCTCCACAGTACCTTTCTGCTAGCTCTCTGTCCTCCCTGTGGCTCCTCATCCCAGCGTTCTCCGTTATTTTCCATGGTTCTCACTCCCTGGTGTGCTTATAAAAAGCAAATCTGTTCTCTGTTGGCTGTCATCTTCTTAAAAGAGGCAAGCTTTTCCATCTCCTACCATGAAATAAGGCCTTGGCTTTTGAACACTGGTGGCCAGAGTGCTCTCTGGCATCCGTATGAGATCCTGCTAGAGCATCAAACTATCCATGGCATTAGTACTTCCCTCTCACTGCTGGAAATACCACAGTATTTTGGATTGTCTGCCTTTTTTGAGTCTGTGCTGCGGTGGTGGTCCACATTCATTCTGTGACTGCTGAGTGTGCCCTGGTGTTTCCTCCTTCTCTCATTTCCAGCTCTCAACCACCAGTTTTTAGAAGAGAGTTTGACCATAAGCCTTAAAGCTCATGACCTTGAACTTTGTTCTGTGAAAAGCGAAAAATCAGAAGTGAAACTGAGCAGTGACGTGTTGCTCTCCTAGCTGAGTGAAACAAAGACAGCCACTTCAAAGAACAGCTTTGCATGTTGCTTTAGAGCTCTCCAGATATGGTGGAAAAAACTTGCTTCACGAAGTCTCTTTATATTTCGTGGTGAAATATATTATATTCTTGCCCTTGCAGAAAACCAGCAAACAGACAGGCAAACTTCTTCCCTTAATTTTCTGCAATTAGAGCAAGAAATAAAATCAAAAAAAAACAACAAAAAGAGGTGTCCATGGGCGTTCTCCTAAATAAATTCATTTCAAAGCTGTACCTCTTTAATCTTAGGGGGATTTCCTTTACCTGTTTTTCTCTTGAACTGTGATCACCAGAATAAGTAGATAAAAACCTGCCCTGCTGGCAGCAGCTCCCTTCCCTTTTTCAAACACCAGCTAAATCAGTTACTTCCATGTGACAGAAAGTTCATTAAGTTTATATAATGTTCTCTCCCTAGTGAAGGATTTCTGAAGGGTTTTCTGGTCAGTCTAATCAAGAGGCAGAGCTGAACAAAAGCACAAGATAGTTGAGTTTCTTTCTTTCATTTTCCAGATTTTGTTGACCACAATTTCCTTCTACAGGTAAGAGAAAAAAAAAAATAAAATGGCTACAACGGCAGCAAATACTCAAAGAGAAACGATAGGCTGTGAGGAATACAGTCTGTACAGTAGCTTGAGTGAAGACGAGCTTATAAAGATGGCCATTCAGCAGAGCTTGGAAGAGGAGCCCGCGGGTCAGCCAGCTGCCCAGAGCCACCAGAAGTCGATGGTGGCAGGTCCCGGTGAGGTGGCCGTCCCCAGCCGTGCCAGCAGCCACAACCCACCCTACCACATCTACCCATGGCAAAGGTGAGTGAGCGCCTGCCTGAGCTCTGCTGTTCCTGCAAACACCCTGCCCAGGAAGAGCAAAACGGCTTCCCTGATCTAAACACTCGCTTTCTAATTAGTTTTACCGAGCAGCTGCCCTGCAAGT
This sequence comes from Burhinus bistriatus, assembly GCA_013397275.1. Lineage (NCBI taxonomy): Eukaryota > Metazoa > Chordata > Aves > Charadriiformes > Burhinidae > Burhinus > Burhinus bistriatus. Next base: position 105,420 of record VYXH01000566.1, read on the forward strand.
CTGTCATTAGTTTGAAAGCCAGCCTGCTATAAATCCGATGAGGTCAACAATTTACGCCCTCAGAGCGAAATGAGAATTTACTTGATGTTGTCTGTTTTAAGTAATGAATAAAATAAGAAAAGGGGCACTGCTACAAGCTCTCCTGAACGACAGGAGCCCTGCCGAAGCCAGCGGCTCCTTTCCCCCACGGGGGCACGCTGTACGCCAAGCTTCGGTTTCGCCTGAGAGGGAGCACAGCATTTGTTATGGGGAAACATAGGAGAGAGGCCAAAAATAGGCAAACAAACCAGCGTGAGCTGGCTACCTTTTAGATACGGCAGTCTTTAAAGGATGCGGTTATTTCAGATCATAGTCTGAACTCAAGCACACCGCTCTCGGCCAAGCGCAGCTCCAGACACCAAAGCGTGGCAGCATCCCCCTCCCCTGCGACGCTGGGCTGGGGGTTACGGAGACCTGCTGACAGTTTCAAACCCAGATGTTGTTCTCCTTTCATTTTTTAAAAGGCAGGTTTCTCAAGGGGGAAGGGAGGAGGTTACAAAGTCACTCCCAAACCAAGGAAAAATATCCTTTTAAACTAATTTTTTTTTAATAAGCTGGGAGTAACTGAAGTTTTGTTCCTCGCTCTCTCTCATAATTCCACTGTCCTCCAACGCCTCACCCATTACCACCTGTGATTCTTTGGTTTCCAAGGCTGGGAAACCGGGGACATTTTGATGAGCCGTAAGCGGCTGTAAGGATGCTGTACAGCAGGCAGTCCTGCTGCCACCAAAGGTCATGGCTTCCCGGTGTCGTTACTGTGCACTTGCACTGTCACCCCTGCTGTGGGGACCCGATGTGGGGGACAATAAGGGCTTCCCTGGCCGTTTGCTCCTGTCCTCCTTGGAGGTCCTTTGACACCTGCTATTTTGGCAAAAGGCAGCATCTGCAGTTCTGTGCATTAACTTGTCCTGCCTTTGCCTCAGCCCAGCAGCTTTTGACCTCCCACTGGAGGAAAAACCTTGTAGCTCCAGATCTGTAGCATTGCTGAACTCTTCTGCCACCTGGGAGAGCTGGGCTGGTAACGGAGCTGGCACCCGGGTGCCCTGGGTCCTCCTCCCCCCGCCCCCCGCCTCCGACCTGCTTGCGTGGCACTTCGGAGGTGATGAATGTCACCTCGCCTCGTGCCTGCTTCCTGTGCGGTGGTGGTAGGGTTAACCTCACTGTTGTCTTATATGGTCATTTGAATCCCCTGACGCTTCCTCAGAGGGCCAAAAATAATCTCGAGCAGAGCGAGCAGCTGAATCCAGCACCGAGCAAGCCGTGGCCATCTGCTTTTATTCAAAGCCCTGACCGGCAGGCTTTCTTGCTCCATCTCTGTGGATGTGTGTCTCCGCTTCTGCCTCAACATGACCTGTTTCTCCTATTCGGAGTATTTCTCCTTATTTCATTCATGTCATCGCCACTCCAGATTGGCGGCCCAGCCAAGAGGCCGTGCTCAGCCGTCCAGCTCGGGGGCAGCCTGGGGGGTCAGGCGAAGGTACGACGGCAGCCTGTTCGGCACATCCCAGCCCATGTAAGTGCCTCCCTCTCCCTCTCCCCCTTTGCCCCATGGTCAAAACAAGCCTTGCTACCCACTCTCCCCCTGAGCCAGCTCTTCTGGGTGGCGATGGTGTCTGGTGGGGGGAAATGGTGGTGTGCATCTGGAGGAGTTCATCAACTGCTTAGAGGGGGTCTTGCTGATACCTGCACCGCACCCTCGCTGCCTTCCCACCTCCCAGCTGCCCTGGACCATGCCCAGGCTCTTGCTGGTGACCCACCTCAAACCTCCCTTGTTCTCTTCTCCCTCTCCATCCCTCTTCATCCCTCCAGTGCGTGTGTCCTGGGAACTCTGGGTCATTCGGTAGCTCTGAGGTGACAAGGACAGCAGGGAAGGGATGCCTGTGCTGTGGTTTATTTATGTAGGCTGGCTCCCATATCAACACAGTAGATGAGACAGGAGGGTGCTGATAGTAACTCCATTGGTATTAAGTTTATGGTTCAATGGTGGGGAAGAGTGGGGAAAACAAACATTTTATCACAGTATATAAACAGGATGAGAAAGTCCGGTCCTTCGAAGTAAATATTTTATAAATGCTCCCAAAATGCCACGCCTGTTCCCAGCAATACCTGCACTGTCCTGCCACAATGAGAAGGGCTGCTGGGGAGCCGTACCACATGTTATCTGCCCAAGGAGGAAACTTGACTGACTTTGATCCTCCTGGCCACGTTTTGCTGTTGGCAGAGACCATCAATAAGCTTAGGTGAACAAAGACACGAATGAGGAAAGCAGACAGGCGAGGGGTGGCCCGAGCTGTGCCCAGTGCCTGTGTGTAGTGGAAGTGTCTGGACCATGATGGGTTTATTACAGCTCTCTGAGGGGCTGAGTAGGTGCATGCACCTGCTACCAGACAAAGAGAGAAAAGTGTTGTAGGCAGCACTTCTCTGTGTCCTGCAGAAAACTCTTCCCTGCCTTTTTTGTCTACCCAGTTCAAATCCACTTTGTTCTGTCCATCTTACAAACCCCTCCACGGATGCGTGGTTGCAGTGACTACCCCTCCACCACTCTTCTACCTTTCATCCCTCACCCAGCTCTAAAATCTCCCCCACCGCACCCTGGCTGATCCAGGCTCTGTCCCTGGCTCTCCACTGACATTGCCCTCCCTGACATTGGGAAAACCTCTTTCTGCTGACACATGAAGCCTGCCTCATCCTTGTCAGCTGCCAGCTCCCCTTGGCCACACTGAAATCGGATCCTCTCATTAAGTGCTCTGCACACCTTGCATGCCTCTCTCCTGCTCTGGGTGCGATGACTGGAGGGCAAGCTTTTCTTCTGCATCAGTAGCTCCACAGACTTCAGTCTACAAGAAGGCTGGGATAAGGCTGATAAGTTAGCCCTCCTCTGCTGCCAGGTGAGAGCAAAAATGGGGCTGGGAGGCCACAGGAGAACATGATGGCACGACTGTTTTATAGCCCTGGTCTCAGAACCAGGCAGGGATGATAGCTGGATTCACCTGAAGATATGTTGCTCTTTCATGCTGCCTGCATCTCACCAGGCTGCCAGGAAAAGAAGGAGCTTCCTGAACCTTTCTGTGCTCCACTGAACCTCTTCTACAGCACACAGAACTGCCCCCACCACACATCTCATCTGCAATGAGTATTTATTATCTTGGCTACTGGCCTTTGAAATGCAGTAATTCTTTTGATTCACCTATAAGGTTAAGATTTCATCAGATCTTCAGGCTTCCTCCATAGTTCTAATAGTCATTTTTTCTACATCTGACTAAATCCAAGCAGCAGAATGTGCTGGTTTTTTAGAACAGTCAACTATGAACCAGGCAGAAAACAAGGATTTCACATGGAGATTCGTTAAACTTTCTGTACTGATCTGGAATTTGCTTGGCTAAAGCATCTACAGCCTGGTCCAGCAAACCCCCTCATCTTACTCAGGAATCATTTAAGGTCAAGGAGCTCAACAGAAGTTTGCTTCATTCAACATCTGAGGGCTTAAGCAGAATAGTAACTGATTGTTCACACATTTTTAACCCTACCAGAGATCTAAGGTCCCCTCTGCTTTCAGTGAGGGCTCAGCTAACGTGACTCACCTTGCATGTGCTGTGTGCCAGCCCCATGCACAGACTCCTGCCGTGGCCCACCTGGTGAGCAGTAACTCATTAAGTGCTGGTAACTCTATCGTGTGCCCAAGTCTGGAGGTCGCAGTGATCAGCCCTGCGTGTGTAAAATGAACCTTTGCACAGAACAACAGATGGCTTCAGCAGCCTTGTGCCAGAGGCTTTTAAACACCAAGATTCCCCCACCTCCTCCTCCTCCTCCTCCTCTCCCAGCCAAACATGCCAATTATTGCTGTTAACTGACTTCAACAAAATGCTCAATTTCAAATGCCTATATAAAAATTTATTATCTATACAAAACTAGCAATTTTAGGTTTAGTCCCCAGGGTACTCTAAAAAGTTAGCAGTTATCAGAAGGTCAGTCGATTCCTCCTGGGTGGGCTGCGGCCAGGAAGGCAGCTGCCTGCTCTAGCTGTTATCTCCCCAGGCAAAACGCCTGGCTTCGTGTCCCATATCTCCCCCCATTCCAGTGTTGCTATTTTTGTGACTCTGCCGTCTTGAGACCTCCACTTCCAGCTATAGAGAAGGAGCAAGTGGCACTAAGTACTGTTTCCCCTGGGAAATGGTGCCTTTTCCTATTCCTTAACACACGTGTTGTGTTCATCTGCTTCCACCCCAGGCCCTGAGTTTACCCTCAGAGAAGTAGCTTGCTGAATTTTCATTCAGTGCTAATATCCATGTTTATGGCACAGATCGGGTACCTCTGGGCAAGCTGAAATGAATGAACGCCCATTTGAGTTTCAAGCTGTTGGTCTGTCCAGCCCTTGCAAGGCAATGAAATCCAGTGCTGCTCCTGTAACCTGCACTAAATGCAGAGGTTGTACCAATGATCTACTTTTTGAGGACTCCTGTACTGAGCTGCCCATATTTTTCTGTCTCTGATCTCACTCTGTTGTGGCATTTTAGACCTGTCATAACCAGAGTTTCTCGTTGTTCCCATCATCACTGCCCTTGCATGACCTTCATCACATGCTGTATTCCTACCCTGGTGATGCTAATTGTCTCTCTGAGACATGCACCTCCCTCCCCAGTCTCTCTGCCTTCAAGGCTGCAAGATTTTCTCTTTAGAGTTAGCTCAAACCACAAACTCCCCTATGTTTTCAATATCCTCTTGTTCTCTGTCTCTGAAAATATAGCCCACGTTCATTTTTGGCAAGCCTCCATTAGAAATGGAAAAATGTTTCTTCCTTTGCAGTGTTTGCTGTCCTGGAGCTTAGCTGTTTGGTGACTGTCTTCTCCCAGCACAGCTTGGCAGGAGCAGGACCAAGCACTAGCACTGGAATCACAGAATCATAGAATCACCTAGGTTGGAGGGACCTTTAAGATCATCGAGTCCAACCATGAACCTAACACTGCCAGGTCCACCACTAAACTATGTCCCTCAGCACTACATCTATCCATCTTTTAAATACCTCCAGGGATGGTGACTCAAGCGCTTCCCTGCGCAGCCTGTTCCAATGTTTGACAACTCTTTCTGTGAAGAAATTTTTCCTCATATCCAATCTAAACCTCCCCTGGTGCAACCTGAGGCCATTTCCTCTTGTCCTATTGCCTGTAACTTGAGAGAAGAGACCGACCCCCACCTTGCCACAACCTCCTTTCAGGTAGTTGCAGAGAGCGATAAGGTCTCCCCTCAGCCTCCTTTTCTCCAGGCTAAACAACCCCAGTTCCCTCAGCTGCTCCTCATAGGACTTGTGCTCCAGACCCATCACCAGCTTTGTTGCTTTGTTGGAAGGCACAGCACATCACCCTGCGCAGAGCCGTTGCCTTCCATGGCCTGCCAGGGTACCAGCTCCCTGCCTCGGCTGCGTTGCCGGCAGTCTCAAACGGGTTGGAAGGAGGGAGGCAGGTCCTGCTGCAGGCACTGCTGAGCAGTGGTACGGTGACTTCCAGGCAGTGTTGTGACTCCAGCAGAGCGGGGAGTCCCACAGCGGCTCTCGCTGTCGCTCTGCAAGAAGGACTGATGCGCCCAGGTCAGCCCCGCTCTGCAATTGCTCTTACAGAGCTCGGAGAAATGGGTTGCTGCCCGGACTGTGCAGGATGCATGCTTGGCAAAGAGAAGGCTTGTCAGAGCAAAGCTCGCTTGTAGGCTGCTCTTTGTGTCTCACTTCTGGGTGGTATGGAGCACACTTCATGCTTATTGTAGATTTTCACAGTGGTCCTCTTCTTGAAAGCTTCAGAATTAGGTAGCATCAAAAAAGATGACTTTCATGTTCTTTTGCTTTTTGCTGAAATACTACTTCAGCACTTTTCAGTGATTCTACACATTTCAATGACTTTCTGCTCTAAAGAGGCCTTAAAACATTCCCTCGCTTTCAAATATTTTTTTCATTCCTTTTATTCCCTTGTGCCCAGAAGTTACTTGGCCCTGTGGAGCCTGACAGTGGTTTTCTGGGTTCAGAGGGATTGTAACATGAACCACTTCACAGCTTGGCACCAGGTCCCAGTTGTGGTTCCAGAAGCCCCTCACTGATGCAGTTACTTGGGGAACTGCTAACCTGGCTAAGAGTTTTGCAAGAGGGGGGGACTTGTTGAAAGAGCTAATGGGTCCGCTCCCAAGCAGGCTTCTAAAGACCAGATTTTTACAAGCGTCTAGCACCTAACATGTCTTGCTTGGACACCAAAGACACATTTTTGAAGGTCTACAAAGTCCAAAGTGGTTGTCATTTCTGAAAATTTGAGTACTCAATGCTGAAATAACAGCTGAGGATCTCTGGGGCATGGTTAGGAAGGGCAGCCCAGAATTTAATTTGGGTCAGTGGATTTTTTTTTTAAAATCCTCCTTGGCTGAAGAAAGGAGAGCTGAGACCAACACTGTATGTTCCCATGATCTAACCAGAGCTCTCCCTTCTTTGTTAACCGGTCCAGCTAACTTCTGAAAACAGGTTTGTGTAAGAGAAGTATCTTTAAAATACTAGAACAAGATTTATGGAGAATTTCTGCTTTAGGGCTAAGCGACCTACAAATCGAAGTTAAGATTTTCTTCAGAGATGAACAGGGGCAATTCTCTTCAAAACTGATCTTGTTTGAAAGCTCTCATATGGAAACACCTTGCCACGTGGGAGAGTGATGTAATTATTGCAACCATGGACACTCACGGCAGTGTACAGAGCACAGGTCTGACAGCTAGTCTCCCCAGATATCTAAAATATAAATGTTTATGTCAGAGATTAGTCGCACCTACACTTTCCTTAATTCCAAGCAAAGAGATCAGCACCTTCAGCCAGTGATTCTTCCATTGTGAAAGGCCAAATTAGAGCAGACAGATTTTACCTCCCCAGGCCCTGTAAAAAGACACCTCAGAGCCACAAATACTTGTTATATAGGCTGTAGGGGTTCACTATTTTGACCAAATGATACAGTGATGTTGCCAAAAAAAGCTTGTCGGTAATGAAAGAAGCAGTAATCAGATTTTAATCTTGTTTTAAAGGGAACTCGACCCTGTAGTTGCAGCAATCAAGGATGGAGATGAAAAAGCAGTATGTAACATGATGAAATCAGGAAAAGACCTTTCTGAACCTAATAAGGACGGCTGGATACCCCTCCATGAAGCCGCATACTATGGCCAAGTGGGGTGCCTGAGCCTGTTGCAAAAAGGTCAGTGAACTTAAAACTAATTCATTACAAGAAGGAGAAGAAGAATATGAATAAACTAAAAAGTAGAATTAGCAGCAGCCCAATCCTTGCCTGGGGCTGCGTGTGAAGCTTTTTTTCAACCTCTCTGAGTGTATATTAATTTCACCTTCTCTTTGAGAATAGGTTTCCAGACTGAAGCCTCTAAAAGTTAGGATCTTCAGGAGAAAATGGTATCTGGATAGATCTTGCCAAGCCCTGGCTGTCTCACAGTGAAGCCTTGTAGCTGAGCTCTCAGCTGTTGTGAGCTGCTGGGCTGCTGCAGCTGACACCAGTTACCCCACTTCCCACTGGCTGGAAACCCAGCCCAGCACCTCTTTGTGGTTAACTACTGGAGGTTGTTTTCAAACCAGTACTGAAGAGCATACCTCAACATCTTTCTGCATCACCAGTGGCCAGACCTGAATATTTTAACCTGAGACAGTGACTGGTTTGGATACTTAATCTAAGTTATACTAACTTTATAGCATATTCTTAACTTACTTTGTTCATGGACAAGGAAAGGAAAAGAAAAGAAGGAATAAACAACAAAATATCACCTAGAACTCCAAGGATTTTTTACAGGTGATGGTGCTGCAGATACTACATGCCGTAATGACCCTGTGTTTGCTGTTTCTACACAGCGTACCCTGGCACAATCGACCAGCGCACACTCAACGAGGAGACAGCTCTCTACCTGGCCACCAGCCGGGGCAACCTGGACTGTCTGCTCACCCTGCTGCAGGCTGGGGCCGAGCCCGACATCTCCAACAAGGCCAGAGAAACGCCGCTTTACAAAGGTGAGTGGCTGGGTTTCCAGGGATGCTGAGCTTTTCTGGCAGCGCCAAGGCAGAGCTGCAGAATCACCTGTGATGCGGGGCTGAAACTCAGCAATTTACTCCCATTTTCTACCTCCCTATCTCCTCCCTTCTGCCTCCTACGTCTGATCTGCTGTGCCACGGCCTCTCTTCTCATCCACATCGGAGACAGGATTAGTGGCTGCCCTGCAGGGTGCGATGCGGTGCTAAGGGTGGGGGATGTGATGCTTAGTGGGGCCCTTTCAGCCCAGGGTGTCGGCACAAGGTCCCAAACTTAGGGAAAGCCGAGTAGTACAGGAACATATATGCTTTTCTAAACAGCAGGACCTAAGTAAGATGTGGGAATATAGTGACTGTAGACATGCCCGTGATTCATATACTGTGTGGGCCAGGCCAGACTGTGTGCTATGGGAGATGCATGAAGTTATAAACAATTCAGTAGGGTAGATAACTATTTCACATGGACATAGAACTTCACTGCTGGTCAGAGAGAACTCTTACTTTAGCATCACATTCCTGATATCACAAAGATTCCAAGAAGGAGGTGATCTCTCACACCTTCGTGTCCCTCCCACTTCTACTGACTGCTCTTGCCATGACTATTTTTAGTGCTCGAAAACATTAAAAAGTACATACTACTGGTTTCAACAATAATCTTGCCTCCAGCTTTGGATGCTTGGCATTAGAGGTGTCCGGTTTAAAATGCTTTAGTTTTAAAATTCTGGCTTATAGTCAACAAAAGGAAAGCTGTTCAGCTGTACATTAAACACACAGTAGTGGTAGTAGTAGCAGTAGTACTACTCATAGTAATAATAATAACAATAACGATAAAATGAAAGCATCCTTTAGCCGGAGAAAAACCGTTATGAAGAATGTGCTAGTACTGATGCAAAAATCTTCTGGTCTATCCTCCAGCAAAAAAAGAGTGAAAAAATTATCATAACAAATTACTTATCCCTAGTATGGAAGCAAATTAAACTCTGCAGAGCTATGCATAGGTAAATCCAGCAGTGTCTAATCAGACAGTTGCTTTCAGTACACGTAAATGACCCCTCTGTATAGGAGAGGAAGCCATGGTGATGTTCCAAGGGAAGAATCAAAAACAAAAGGCAGGATCTCTGTCAGAAAAAGACACTATTATTTCAAAGAAAGAAAACAATTGCTATGGAATGCGCTGGCCTCTCTGCACATTGTAAAACAAATGCTAATTAGGGTTTGTAAATGTGGCTGCTTGTTCTGGGGACCTCTGGTTTGGGGTCCCACAGTAAAGGTGTGTAGGAAGCCTCCTGATTTGGGATTCAAAAAGCAATGGAACAAATTGGTAGAATAAAAATCAACAAAATGCTATTAATTATCAGGAAAATACCTTTAGCTCAGGATAGTCCTGAATGATAAATTGTTGGCTGCCGAGACAGTGCTACTGACTCACACTATTATTGTTTTCTAAGGATTCTTTCGGGCTACTGTTGGTTTGGTTTGTGGTTTGTTTTTTTTTAATTTTCTTGTCTATATACAGCTTTATTGGCAGGCCAGAGCAGTAAGAGCAGTAAGTAAGTGGTTGGTACAAATGTGCTGGACAGGATTCCCTTCAGTCCCACACATGATGCTTGGCCTCCCCCAGGTCCTGGTGGAAGATCGGCTTCTCTGCCACATCCTTTGCAAGCCCCAGACCATGTCATTTGGCAGCAGCCTTGGCCCTCATATTGACCTACATGGATTTTTGGTCTCACTCACTATGGCTAAGTTGTATTATATTGCCTTATGCTGCATGAAATGGATACCACAACACGCAGGCTCTTTCAACAGCTTGTCCTCATCACTTGCCTTTTTTCCAAAACAGCCTGTGAGCGCAAGAATGCAGAGGCAGCAAGACTCCTGGTACAGTACAACGCTGATACCAACCATCGTTGCAATCGAGGATGGACTGCTCTCCATGAGGCTGTCTCCCGAAATGACCTGGAGATTATTGATATCCTTGTGAAAGGGGGTGCCAAGATTGAGTCTGCAAACGCCTATGGGATCACTTCTTTATTTGTGGCAGCTGAGAGTGGGCAGTTGGATGCTTTGAGATACCTGGCAAAATGTGGTGAGTACAGTTGTGCCATTACATGCCTCTACTCATTTCATTATTAATACTTCAAAGTTCCCATTAATTCTGCCTGGCTCAGTCTTTCTGCCTCTGGAGACAAGGCCTAGCCTGCAGGGGTGCTGGAACCCTGTCGCTCCAGATGGCTGAATTGTGTAGGGTCTTTCAGACTACGGTCTAGACACATGTGCTTCTTCAGCATTCATTCCCAGTCACCTACTTTGGGAAGTAAAATGATGCTCTCTAACTTCATTACCTGAGAGCTTTCAAAATCTATATTGCTGCACACATGTAGCCTAAAATCCATGAACATGTGTAGTGATGGGCAAGGTTAGCTCTCCTCCAGGAATGAATCCTGCTGAAAATAGATGAAGTACTATTGTATAGTTAAGAGATTTACACAAAGCAGAAGCAGGCTCACTCTCCCCATGTGTATATGTTCAAACATATAAACAGAGTGAATTTGATTCTAGTTTACACTAAAACTACCTTTTACAGCTCCACTTATGTAAAACAGCTTTACAATAAGCACAACATACTTTACTACTATTCTGAGGCATATTTAATTCTCACTGTGGGCTAATATCTTCAATGTAGGTAAGAACTGGGTGATGAAGATAAGAAAATCTTCTGAAGCAGTTAGTATGGCTAAGAAAAATATGAGAGTTGGGGAAGGAAAAAATGTGTTCTGCTGTCCAGCCTAGCATTGTCAAGTCAGCTTTATATGACCAGCTAGTCCATCATACTGCCTACAATTTTAGAAACTAACCCAGAATGTGATTTGTGTTTCAACTTAGACAGATATTAGGATTTCCTTAAAGTTCAATTTTGAGAAAGGATATACAGGAGAAAATCCAATAAAACTGTCCAGTTGTTTCAAGCCCTGAAAAGCTCCTCTGACAATCCCAGGAATGATATCACTGCATGAGCAAAGTTCATCATAAAAAGGGTTTCTTTTTCATTTCTTTTTCATTAGGAACATAGTCCTGTGTTATGTTTTGTCACTGCAATTCTGATGTTTCCAGCTACAACATCTTCAAAGGGCCAAACAAAACACAGATGTTTCAGTTTGGGGTGAGAGCACAGGGAAATGTTCTCTTTGGCAGGGAGTTTTTGTGATCAAACAGGAGACTGATTGGGTTCTTTATTGGAGTTTAGAAGCAAAACTCCAGTGAACCGTCATTCCCATTTAGAATACACATAGAGCAGCCTTACTGAGGACACCATGGTACAGTATATTACAGTCGAAACCCAGGCTTTCAGGCCATAAATACTTTGCACAGAAAAAGCTAGGTTCCAAATTTGCTTTGGCTAAGTATTAGGTCTTGGTTTACTCTTCCATGTTGCTTATTAAGCTAAGGACACACTAAAGTGTGAAATGAGGAGATATGGCCTCAAGTGTTGAGTTTTGAAATGAAATATTCATTGACTAAGGCATGCCCAAATAAAAACTGATTAGAACTGTTGCTCAGTACCATGCAGGTGTCATGTCGTAGAGTCCTACTTTAGCCTGGATATGTACTAAAATTAAAATATAGTATAAATAGTATAAATGTACTTATGATGTGAATATATAGAGTATAAATAATATGCATAAATATCAATACAATTACAGAATCATAGAATCATATAAGTTGGAAAAGACCCTTAAGACCATCGAGTCCAACTGTAAACCTAACACTGCCAAGTCCACCACTAAACTATGTCCCCAGGCACCACATCTACATGTATTTTAAATACCTCCAGGAATGGTGACTCAAGCACTTCCCTGGGCAGCCTGTTCCAATGCTTGACAACTCTTTCTGTGAAGAAATTTTTCCTAATATCCAATCTAAACTTCCCCTGGCACAACTTGAGGCCATTTCCTCTTGTCTTATTGCCTGTAACTTGGGAGAAGAGATCGACCCCCACCTGGCTACAACCTCCTTTCAGGTAATTGTAGAGAGTGAGAAGGTCTCCCCTGAACCTCCTTTTCTCCAGGCTAAATAACCCCAGTTCCCTCAGCCGCTCCTCATAGGACTTGTGCTCCAGATCCCTCACCAGAGCAACTTGCACATTTCCACAGCTATTCTTTGGACACACTCCAGCACCTCAATATCTTTCTTGTAGTGAGGGGCCCAAAACTGAACACAGTATTTGAGGTGCGATAACTATATATCATAAATACATAATCATAGAATTTTGGAGACCACCTATTGAGATCATCTAATCCAAACTCTTGCTCACGAATATTGTGTATACATAGTGTAAACACATAAATACTAATGCAATAATTATGTCTAAAGAAAAGGCCATGCTATATAAAGAACAGCACATTCTGCAGTTTTTTTGCCTTTGAGTTACAGCTGAATGGAGTCTGGATTCATGATTCGGAGCTAATGGTTGTCACCCACATTAAACTCTCCCTCATAAATTCCACATCATATTAAAAGCCAGTGGAGATCTATGATACAACTGTATATAAGCAATAAGACTGTATCACCTCTGATATGACCTCATTCACATCCCCGTCCAGCACATTTTATAGCTCCAGTGTCATAGAAACGTACGTGTTCATTCAATGTACCTTCCATCTGATTTTAACCTTTTGGTGCTACAAAGATTTTCTTCCTTCCTAGGTGCTGATATAAATACTCAAGCCAGTGATAACGCCTCTGCTCTTTATGAAGCCTGTAAAAATGGACACGTACCTATTGTGGAGTTTCTTTTGTCCCAAGGAGCAGATGCTAACAAAGCCAATAAGGATGGCCTGTTACCTCTTCACATAGCAGCCAAAAAAGGGATTTGCGAGTAAGTTTTAGTTCATTTCATAGTTTCATCTTTTAGACAAGAATCCAAAGTCCTTAAGAAAAGGAGAATGTAAAGTCCCAGATCTCATTCTGAGCATTGTGAGCAAGGGAGCTGCCAGTTGAGAACTGGGCTTTCCGCTTGCAGAGCTCGGGTTGGAAATTATAAACTGAAGAGTGCGTTTGCGGGTTGGGATGGATGGGATGGGGAGAGCAGGAATGTGGGGTGCAAGATTCCTTTAGCTTTGCCAAGATATCAGCTATTACAGCTAAATAACCTCATGTATCTTGGAAGTGGATTAAACTGAGCTCCACAAAATTTGCTTGACATGGAATAAAAAAATATTGGGGAAGGGGGTGGGTGTGTGGGTGTGTGTGTGCGTGTGTTAGTCCTCAATAGTTATTGCAGCATAGTTTGCGATCATTTTTCTACATGAGCCCATTGTAATTCTTCTGCGCAAGCAGAACACACTGCATTCATCTCTGGTGTGTTCAGGTTTTATTGACAATAATTCAGATGCTGACAGCGGGAAGTGGTTAAGTGAATCTCTAGGGTATTAGGAGATTGTTCCTAGAATATGGTGTCCAATTCTGGTATCCTCCCTTTCAGAAACCATTCAGGAAATTGGAAAGGCTTCAGAAAAGACATACAAGAATTACTCGCGGTCTGGAAAATATACTTTATTAGTGAGTGATTAAATGACTCCTAAATGTAACAGACAAAAGCATAAAAAGATCCAGTGGTTTGTTTCTGAAATGAAATGCGTTTGGGATAGAGCTGAGCAAATTCTTTAAAAAGTGAGAAAAGTAACTAATGGGAAAAATAACCAGGAATCGGGTAGATTTACCAGTCCTCTGAAGTAGAGATGTTTATAGGAGGGGGAGAAACTCTACTAAGCTTGTGATAAAGGATATCAATTTAGAAGGTGCTGTCTAGAGATGGGATTGTTGCACTGTCATACAAATAGTGTTTACCTAGCTCTTTCATGACCTGGAGCATTGCAGCATGCTTCTGAGCCTGAAGTCCTCAGCATTCACTTCTGATCCTAGGGCATGTTTTAGCTTCTGCCTTTAACCTGCTGGAAGGGCCAGTGGCCCACAGCTATTTTTGTTAAACACAGTCACATCTTGCAGTGACTGTAGTGGACTTTTCTGACTATCACAGTTTCTATCAAAATCCTTTCAGCAATAGTCAAAGGAGAGAGTATATCCAGCTGCAAAGACTGTTTCTGGATAGTAAAGCTATCTTTGCAAACAAGTGCTAGAGCAGATGCTTATATATTTCACAACGTCTGAGGAATGAAAAAACTTGACAGCACTACACCTTCCCATAGCATCTTTTATCATAGTGTTTAGGTCTGCTTGGGAATTCCAATTAAGCTTCTCAAATCACTTTGATAGACCTGAGGAGATTCATTTTCTGTAGTTGGAGTAGGCCTGCTTCTTTGTGCAAGCTGTGTATTCCAGAGGGCAGCCCAGCGTGAATTTATGTAATGGCTTTATATGCTTACGGCAGGCACCTGAATACCCTGCATAGACTAATGCAAGCGTGACTCAGAATTTTCTCTGGGGTTTGAGTTACAAAGGCATTTTCTTGAAAACAAACACATTTTAGATGAGAAATGTACCAGAGACAGAACCCAGCCCCAGTTGCTCACTTTCAAAAAAGTTCATCTGAAAGTACAGTAAGATGGTCTTAATCCAATTTGTACATAGTCTGGACCAGGTCTCTGAATCTTCTCCTCAATAGTTCCACAGCCTGACCTGGAAAGAAATTTACACAGAAACTCTGCAACCTGAGTCCATTCCCATGTTATGAAAGAAAGGGCCTGATTCAGACCTCACGTCTATTATTCCCAACAACCAGCAGCATAAATGAGACCAGAACTCAGCCCAAACTCTGAGTTACTTCCCTTGTAAAAGACTGAGCACAAATTTTTGTGCACAACTGCTGCAAACTAAGTGCAAAAGAAAGTAAAAAGAAAAAGATCTTCTCTTATAAATATTTATCTAAATGACAAAGCTTTAGCCCAATTGGCTGATCATTCTTAATTCCTTTGGTATTCAGTAAAATAACACCCTTCACGGTGACCTCTCTTTGTATTCCTGCAGATTTAATACGTAATTCTGCAGGAATTCCACGCTTCAACTTTTTGCCAGAGCACGAAGGCTCCCTACCATCAAAAAGCCAAGAATGTGGTCCCAAGGCTCAACTGTCAACTCTTGTTGCTTGGTGTTTGTTTATTTTAAATGACACCTTGTCAATACTGACCTGAAATTCATAAGGGTCATCTCATCAGCTGTAGGACAATCGCGAGCGGTCTTTTAACTCCTTCCCCCTCTGAACTGAGATGCTGAGAAGGGAAGACTTTGTGAAGTGTGAGCAGATTTATTAAGTAAATACAAGTCATTAAACTCTTGGCAGCCTCATACTAAGGATGCTCTGCCTCCTCCTCCATATAATTTCTAACAGATAGAAATCACAGAAGCAGGTGTCAGGGATAAGGGGAAACTCAGGACTATTTCGAAAGTGTACGTGAAGCTCAGCCCTGTGACAGACACGGGATGTGGTCTGACTTGTCTGGCCTTGGCTGCCTTCACTTGAGCTGCCTTCTCCCTCTAGACAGACAGGAAAGACTGCAGAGGTGGAGATGCCGTGTTACTGAACCAACCCACTTTGGAGGATGAGGAGGAGAGACAGGTTCAAGCTACAAAATAAAACTCTGATACAAATTTGATGCTTCCTGCTTTTCCTCTCAAAATAAATCTAGGGTACAGGGAGTGCACGGAGGTCTGGGACATTGCAGCACTGGGATGCAGAGCCTCAGTGTGGCACCCCTGCGGTGAGGTTCAGGTCCTCCTTGCAGACAGAAATGACGCAGTGCCTCTTTAACTCAGATGTGAAGAGCTGGCTGAAGAACATATGCTGGAGGGAAAGAACAAAACAGACCCTTAAATCTTCAAAACAGTTGATCATGAGATGACTAATGCTGGCACTTGGCATGGCATCCTCGCAGTGCTCCGTGCCCTTTTTGTTATTATGGCTCTTACAGAACATTTGCTAACAGTGGGAAGTTGCCAGCTCACCAGCACCCAAACCTCCTGCTCTCCAGTGAGCGTCACAGCCCTGGAAGATTAGTGAGGCTGCTCGGAGAAAAATAACCCCATGCTTAATTTCCCAAGATATTTACATAATTTATAAAAGCCTTTTTGTTTAAAAACGAGATGTAGAAGTAACTTGGAGACATCAACAGTCCATTATGTAAATAGGAATGTAATCCTGTAAAGTGTTATGCATCTTCAACTCTTATTTCAGCTCCTGGGAGCGTTGGAGGCTCAGTCTTTCACAGGATCATTCTGTGCATCGCAGACAAAAGTTTTCCTGAGACTAGCGCTTATATTTGGCTTAGTTCTTTATGTAAATATATGTTTGAGGGCCCAGTGTTGGGACCAGCCATTGCAGTCAAGCTGAAGATATGAGCGTTTTAAAGGAGACACGCTACATGGTAGGAAACTGAGCTTTGCATGTTTGTGTGTTAGAAGAGCTGTTGACTGCTAGATAGAGGAGTCTGCATGGAAGGAAGAAGAGGAGGAGAAGGTATGCTTAGCTTGTTGGCTCCCACAAGTTCCTTTTTAGATATCCCTCTCTCCCTCCACAAGCACTATATAGGGAGCATGGGTGTCCCCTGAGACAGTAAGTAGGCAGATTCAGGTTGGATGGTCCCTAGGCTCTTTCTGGAAATAGCTTAAGGTGACTTGTCTGTATTTACAGAATCAACCCAGTGCCTTGGCTAAACCACCCAACTTTATGAGCAGGTAATGACGGTGTAACCCATGGGGCTGGTCATGCAGCTCCAATGACACCTATGGAGACATAAAAACGACCACAGATTTGCGACTGCAGGGCCCCTGTACATCATATATCTGAACTTCACATTACGTGACAAGAGCAGCTTGATTTATATTGCTGTGTTTAAGGTCACATCACACCTTCCAGTAGCAATTCCTGATTACTGGGGTTTAGGACTTGGCTGTACATTTTTTCTCCTTGGACTAAAGCATGGAAACCAGCCTGGAAAATATTTTTATTTCTTTTTCTTCCTTTTCCTAATTGTCTTTTTGTCTCTCCATGATCTGGGATGGGCGTTGATAGCCCCATGGATTTGCCACAGCCAAAAGCCACACAGTGAGGGCCTCCAGGATAGGGATCAATCCAGAGTAATATCTGAATTGTAAAATCTGTCAGAGAGGCCTGGGAACCAAATATGTAGTTTATCCTAGCTCTGTCCTGCAGAGGAAGGTTTGGTTTCACCCCCTTTCTGGTCTCAAGCCTCGTGCTGTGGCTGTGACCCAAGAGGACACCTTATGGTGGCACCCATCTCTCCTGAGCAACAAAGCAATCCCGATGGAGGTGAGGAGATACAGCCTCCCTGCTGGAACCTCAGGCCATGCACCTCTTCCTCCAGTCCTACCCACAGCACCATGATGAAAGTGCAAATCTTCTGGGAGATCCTGGCTGGGTGTCTGCCATTTGGGCCATGGCACCTAACAGAAGTTACAATAGGGTAGGTGAGGTGCCAGCACATAGTCTCTTCCATCATAACCGCCCCTGTAGCTGCCATTACCTCATAGAAACTGGGTGATAATTAAAAAAAAAACTTATTCTTCCATGAAAGAGGGGGTCACACAACTCACATTTTTGGCAAGGTAGGAGCACAGGGAGCTCTTGGACAGGTTTCAAGTTCACACCCTAGTTTCTCTCAGAAAGCATTATTCCTGTGCCCAAGTTAGCAGGCTCTCTCTATGGTTCCAACCATACAGCTATGATTTGCTGTATGCTTGTAGATCCCCTAGGTCCCCTAGAGCTCACTGCTGTTCACTGACTCTCCACCTGGCAGGATTGTCTCCATGCTGATCCCTGTGACCAGCCGCACCCGCGTCAAGCGTAGTGGCATCAGCCCCCTGCACTTAGCGGCTGAACGCAACAATGATGACATCTTGGAAGAGCTGATTGATGCTGGCTATGATGTCAACACTGCCCTCTCCAATGAACGGTCCTGCCTTTACGAGGACAGACGCACCACTCCCCTCTATTTTGCTGTTTTTAACAACAACATCTACGCCACAGAGCTCCTGCTGCAAGCCGGAGCCAACCCCAATGTTGACCTCATTAACCCATTGCTCATCTCCATCCGCCATGGTTGCCTGAAGACCATGAAACTGCTCCTTGATCATGGAGCAAACATTGATGCCTATATATCAAGCCATCCCACCACATTTCCGGCTACCATCATGTTTTCCATGAAGTACCTTTCTGTGCTGAAGTATCTCCTGGATCTGGGCTGTGACGCAGGTTCCTGTTTTGCTTGTCAGTATGGAAACGGGCCACACCCTGCATTAAATTACAGACGGGACAGACTTAATGATCCTCAACTGTCCAAGGAGCCAACCATAGTACAGGTAAGCACAGCCTAGTCTACCTAAAGTACTTCTGAGGACCTGTCATACGTATGTGTCTTGACAACTGTAACATATTTTTTCTCCCAGCTTTCCTGTGAGAGAAGATGCCCTTACTCCCACTTTATTTACAGAAAAAAAAGGCTCAGTGAGAGTATGTGAATGTTCCAAGTCCATGTTCAATGACAGCAGGAGGGCAGGCAACAGCCACTGTGGCCCTAGCTTGAATTTGCAGTGAATTATAGCCATCTTGACAGCCTTGCCATCACATCTGCAATATTCTTTTCCTCTGGACCTAAGGTGCCAGGAGTGAAGCATGTTTTCTTGACAGGCAGTGTCATATGGACGGTAGCATATGGGAAGTAACATATGGACAGTAGAATCCTGCTTGTTTTATTTGCCCTGTAAGATTTGTTTTGTCTGATACGGAATTTAAGCTCCCGGTTAAATTAAAATTGTCTAGTGTTTCATTTTACAAGGGTAAACTGGCGAATGTAAACAGCTGCAATTTCTGAATCTACAGAATAAGGAGCCCTGGAGAGAGAGAGTAAATCGTTACATTAGCTATATGACTGTGCATTATCTATATGACTGTGCATTATATTTGAAGTTTTCAAAAGAGATTGGGAGATTTAGATGCATGATTTCATATTTTCAAAGCCACTTACACATTTTAGATATCCATATTTTACATGTGTATCTTTGCAGTCCTTTCCAAAGCACAGCTGGGCTCAGCTTCCATTGGGCTGGATTTGGACTCTCAGTCCCTTAAAGGACTTTGCAGAATCTCAGGTTACACTTTTTTTTTTTCCTGATCTCTGTATATTGACTCCTTCCAGTATATCTCAAACAAAATCTGACCTTTCAATCAAAATTTGCTATCCTTCAACATGCAACACAACAAAGAAATCCCAGCACAGCAATCTGTCTATTTTGCAAAGAATCAGGGAAGAAATAAATCATCTTCTATGTACTTTAAGTGTAGCTTTGAGGGATTCAGAAGAAAGTATCATTTAGCCCAAAGAGGTGGTCACCAATAAATGCTCCTGGGTGGTGGAAAGAATAAAGGAAAACATTAAAGGATCCTAAGAAATCTTGACATTTTTATCAGTCCTGTCTTCCAAAGGACTTTACTCTTCTGCAACATGTCTGGCAAAAAAACAAACAAACAAAAAGAAATCTTAGAAAGAGGATTGTAAGAGTCCGTCACAATAATCTCTTATCCCAAACAGAGCTGTATTCTCCTTGAGAGTGTTTGTCACAGCAAAATTGCTCCAGGACACCACATTTTTGTCAAAGAAAAATTAATAAAATATATCTTCTCTATGATACAGGGAACGATGATATGGTAGCACATAGAATGAACAGAGGACTGGAATTCCAAGGCAAGGAGAGAGGATTTGTCTGTAGCCCTCTATGATATCCTAGCCACTCAAAAACAGTTCTATTTGGATTTATTTAAGCACTTTATTTCCCTCTGGATCTCACCTAAAACTACTTTTAGTGCCTAAGAAACTATTAGGTCACTCACAGAGTCATCACCTCAAAGGTCAGACCACATGAGGCAGAGGCAGCAAAAGCTGTGTAAAATTATATCTGTGCCTAGTGAGAGACCGGTGAGGGGCAAATGCATGCACAGAAAAAACAATGCCTTCCCTCCAACAGTATTTTAAATTTGCTTCTTACTGCTAGGAATTTGGCTAATAAAAGTGAAGCTTGTATGGTGTAGCTTCATGAACCAGTTGTGATATGATTTGTATCCTGAAATATAGAGGATTTTATGAAACCATAACCTTCTCCACACGAAAGATGTGCATTTTTTATTTTCTTGTATAAGATGACATAAGGATAATAAATCTGAAAGATTAGTCTTTATACAGTAAAGTCTATGAGCTACTGCAAGTAGATTTGAAAAATGCGTAACTATAAATCATTACTGTTGCTACTAAGTTAATGTGTCCTGGAGAAAGTGAACGCAGAAAAACGCTTGCTGTCTCACTCCACATTTCCAGAATTGCAGTGTCAAAACCATGAAAGCGGGGAGTGAAGTATCCTACTGCCGCGAGAGGGCATTCAGGGCCCCACCGAGACTGCAGGCTCAGAGTCACTGAGTCCCTGAGTCAATCCTATTGCCTGCAGTTGCAGATTTGCATTATTTTGCTTTGTTTTGCTGTGTTTCTTTTCCTGCAATGTGTTTTGGAACATTTTTTTTTCCCAGAAAATGTTTTTGTAGGCTGAGGTTGTGAATAGGGAAGTGACAAAAAGGCAGGCAAGGTCTCTGGTGAAGACAAGAAGAGGAGAGCCGTAAAATCCAGTGTTTTATTGCCCTGCAAACATGTCCTTATTTAAACCCTGACAAAGTGAAGTTACTGCTTGGAGGTAGTAGTGCAGATCCCCAGTTTGCACGTCCTATGGGTAACCGCATGGCAATGGCATATGTGCTGGAGAACAACAGCCAGATATTCTAAACTGAATTTTCAGGTAGGAAACTGCGGGTTGTCCGCTGGGATCCTCCTGACATTACTGTATCTAATTTTCCTGGGAAACATTACATGGTGATGCTTAGTGGGAAAAAAAAAGGTTGGAAGAGTGGTAAACACCTCTGTGACGCTCTCGCCTTATAATTTTCTGCAGCTTTATTTTTTTCTAGGTAAGCTAATATAATTTTATTTCTGAATAAGAGTAACCACACAAGAGTTTAATGCATTTTGAGTTAGGGCTCATGCATGTATAATCAAATGTGATCTAGTTACAGCAGCTTAAACTGAAAGAGGTTTAAGCTGGTGCATTAACTTTCGCGTTTGGGGTGGGCTTGGAGGGTGCCTGCAGACAGTCTCAGTGACTAAGCTGATGGATGGTGCTTAAGCCACCATCATTCAATTGGGTTCGGCCATGTGCCTAAGTTCTTATCCACCCAGCGTGATTTAATTCATCTTATATTTTCTGACTGCTCACATGCAGATAATTCCACAGATATCTTCATCATATGCAGCACCCTAACAGAGACAGATGAAGCTGTCTGGTATAATATGCATATTTAGATTAAAGTGGGAAGGGAAGTCACTACTTTCTTGAAATGGGACTGCTTAAAGTCAGGTCCCTAAATCTGTTCTTCAGTATCTCCATAAGCAGCCCTCCATGCAACAGCTCTGAGTACTCTGCAGCTCGCACTGGGGGCAACAGAAGATTTGCTTGATCCAGGGCTGAGTAAGGATCCTCTAATATAGACCTCTGCTCTGTATTAGGCCCAGGATAGTTCTCCCGTGGGCAAGTAAAACTGCCTGGGATTCATCTCTGCAGAGCTTTCCCCAAACTTGTTTCTAGTGAGGTGTTTGGTCCCCAAAAGCTGCAGATACCAATGAGTTCACCAGAAGTAGGAGGTGCTGTGCTCTGCCGAATCTCCTTTTTTCCCTAGGTCTCCTTTGTGCACTGTTACCCCACAGAGCCCCACCCAAGAAGGGAAGGGGACCCAGCACGCTGGGTCACAGCACCCTGGGCTGCGTGGATCTTTCAGCAGCTCCCTTACTGGCTTGGGGCAAAGCTGTGAGCACTCCTCTGCCCTCCCTTTTCTGTGGAAGTAGAATCTTTGGACCCTGTAAACAATTCAGCATCCTTTCCATGCTCCAGAGCTAAGACCCCACCAGGGTTTTGTGTCCTCCTGTGGTTGTAATGAGGGGATTCTGCCCTCAGTTGCAAAAAAAAAAAGAGGCTTTAGTTGAAGTTTTCTGAGGGGAAACTGGTAATTGCTCTCACAGCTGGTAGAAGGGCAAGACCACAAACATATTCGGGGCTGTTGCTATTGTTGCAGTTTCCACAGGTGCATTCGTGTCCCACTTACTGTAGTCAATCTGTTTTTCCTTGAAGTTCTGTGAAATGGTGTCTACTCCAGAGATCAGTCGCTGGGCCGGGCCAATCATCGATGTTCTCCTGGATTATGTGGGTAACGTGCAGCTCTGTTCCCGGCTCAAGGAGCATATTGACAGCTATGAGGACTGGGCTGTCATTAAAGAAAAAGCAGGTATGGTCACCCAGGAGACAATCTGGCATAAATAGTCCCACTATTGAATTCAAAACCTCAGTCACCATCTCCCCTTAGTGTTCATCCCTTAAACTTGATAGGATTTCCCCAGTGAGACTGAATTAGATTTTGAACCAGGTATGACGCACTAGAAATTGCTGGGGTGTCATTGACTCCATGATGTTAAACGTAGAGCAGCTGTGGATCTGACCTACAGAGAACGAGCATTGCCAGTGCAAGAAGGCCCATTTGGCTGCATCTGGGGTGCAGTCAGACCAGGGCAGGTGGGCAGCATGACCATCTCCACCGCAGCCCAGCAGGCGCCAGTGGCCTTTAAAGCCTTTACTAATCTGCTCTCCTAAACATCCTTTCCCTCAGGATGCAAGGTCTTTCACACATTATCATAATTAGTTTTCTGGCACCAAAATAAATTTGGTATATATTACATTTATTTTCAGTGGGAAGACTGAGTACTGTGAAGCAGCTTGTTTAAATCCTCCTAGAAAGCCCATTGCTAAGGCTGAGATGGGATACAGCACCCCATCCTCCAGCCCCGCTTCCTTCTCCACGTCATGCCTCAGAACAGATGAGCTGCCACCAGTGCCAGATGCACCATCCCTCCATTACAGAAAAGCCCCCTTTTTTCATTCCTCCTTCTCCCAAGGAGAAGCTGGCCCTCTCAAGTTTAAACCTGTTCCGCTCATGTTTCTGACCTGCCTGTCTTTCAGAACCCCCACGACCTCTTTCCCATCTTTGCCGCATCAAGGTACGAAGCCTGGTTGGAAGAAACCGCATTAAACTTCTCGACACCTTGCCTCTCCCGGACAGACTGATTCGATACTTACAGCATGATTACACACAGTGACCCCAGGCACACTGGACACGCAGCGGCTTCCCGGCATGGCACCCAGCGTCATCAGCATGGCGAGGGTGCACATCGTGCACAGTGGGGAGGAATTGCTGCTGGCTTGGTCAAGTGCCCTCCAATGACTAATCTAAGAGAAATATGCTTCTGAAGCATGAGTGAGAAGAAAATGGAGGAGACAGAGCGCTAAACATAGGACTGTTGTTAGGTTTTCCAAGAGAAAACACTTACGATTCACCTCATAGCTTGGTCTGCAAAGAACAAGAAATGAAAGCCAACACTGAAAAATTAGTAGTGCTGAAGCAAATATCAGTGAGGAATTCAAAGGTATCCTGGGGTTGTGGTGGAGCTCAGCATCCTTGCTGTGACCACAATTCAGAAATTGTCAAGAGTCCACATATTTGGGAAAACAATCACGTTTCCTTCACTAACTGAGATTTTTATTTTAGTTTCTATTCTACTGTTTGGATTTCTGCTAAGTGTGCTGGTTGCTAATTCTCTGATACTTTGACACCATCTTGCTAACACTTTTACTTTCATTTTTTGGACCTTTCTTATTGAGTAAACTACTTGATTTCTGAACATTCAAATATCAGAACTTTTTAATAGACTAAAATACAGAAATGCCGATTCCTTTAAAAGTCAAGGAAAGGTTTATTTAAGAAGGATGTAAGAATTGTATTTGCACATAGTGAATACAGTTCATTTTCTATTACATTTGCAATAAGAAGTAGGTGAAATTCTGCTTGAGAGAATTTCCTAGACTGGGGATTTGAAAGCAACTCTGAGCTCCTTTTCTTTTTTTTTTTTTTTGGTGTAAATTAGAAGTAGCTGCACTGTAAACAGTAGCTTTACTCTGTCATGAAGCCGGTGTCAGAACAGAAAAAAAACGTAGAGGAGCAGGAACAGAAACTGATGTGAAGGAGAGAGGCGAGGTACATGGGGAGAGGCAACGCTGCTAAACCAAATTTATCTGTTCCTCCTCTAGAAGATCTTGTCCCTACAAAACCCAGCCTCTCTTACCTCCTTGGACCTCTGTGGCTATAACAATACCATCACTGGAAGAAAACAGAGATTATTTCAAAAAGATGAAAGCCAGACTTTGAGATTTATGAAAACACCCAGAATTAGGCTTCCAAATCCTCATTCAAGTGCCTAAACAATGCCATGTTGCTTGCACCAGGTGTAGTTCCACTTAAGCCAATGGGAACCACATTTGGTGTCAGATACTACTGAAGCAGAATAAAAGCCTTAGGATTTAGTCCTGAATTTCCTGACTTTGGAAGTTTCAAGTATCTATTAGCTCCCTTTGACGCTGATGAAAGTTATTATCTCAGCTTCTTTGAAAATTAGGTCACCTATTTACAGCTCAGATCCACAACTGATTTATGGCAGTTTAACAAGTTACCATCTATCAGCTGAACCACTATAATTGTCCGTGAAATTCTTTTATTGAAGTTTTTAACAAGTCACATTCCCTCACAGCTGGGGAGGCCGAGGAGCCCATGAACAGTTATTGGCAGTGACTGCAGCTCAGTTGAGAGGTGTGACTTGCTGAACCACTGATTTGATGAGTACCTCATTCCTGACTAGGCACCTAAGTAAGGATTGAAGAGCTTAATTTTGGAACTACGTCTTCGCAAATCTTACGCTAGAAGCATACTCATTCTTACCTTAGGTGACAAAGGAGCTGTGCACCATGGTTTGCTTGGATCCCTCACTAGAGACCTGACAGAGCTGGGTTTATTTCTTGGCCTGCACATAACCCACGGTATCAGACAGAAATGTAAGTAGGGAAAATGCATTGCACCGAGTTTTATTTGTATGGAGTTTTATACCTTAACACAGGACTAAAAGTGTGTTGCACACATACAAGTCTGTCTGGGCACACAAGTTCAGATTCTGTGATTGTTTTGTGTGATACGTGTTCAGCACTTGTGGATGTGAGCAGAAGAATTGGTTACAGCTACGGGCACTCTGTCCATGTCCCCTTCCCAAATGCAAAAGAAGTTGAAAAACCAACAGAGTTTCAGTTCACACTGAACAGCAATCTTCTTGCAAAGCTTTGGAAAGTCAGGTGAGATTCCTCCACTGCTGAAATTTCGTCCACTGACTTCCATTACTAGCAGTTTAGGATCTACGCCCTTGTCTCCTGCAGCATGAACAGAGAATTGCTTCAGGTTGGAAAAATACTGAGTGGAGGGAAAGGGATGGAGAACAGGAAATCTTTAGATCAGTTTTGCCAACAAAGGCCCTGTATCGGTAAGCAATGGCTTGAGAGATAGAAAATCACCTGTGAAGTTCGTGCATCTCTCACTTTATGGCGTTGAGCAGCAAAAGTCTGGGTCTTCTTCATATTGATATAAAACAGAAGAAAATTCCTTGAAATTAAATGAGTGTCGCAGAGCAGAGTCATAGAGGGTAATGGATAGAGACACCGCTTGGTGGAAGCCATTTACTTAAGTGCTTGTTTAGTGTGTAATGACAACCCTGGAGACCACTGGCTGATAGAAGGATTCACAATCACCAACTGCATGTATAACCACAGGGGTGGGATTTCATAAGCTATCCCAAACTGGGAATTTCCCCTAAGCCGACACTGTTATGTACACAAGTCTCGTGAGTTGCAGTTTCTTTTCATGTCCTTGGAGAAGTTGAAACTGGGTTTGAGTGGAGCAAATATGGAAAGTCCATTTCTTCTTTCAACCAAGAGACCTTTGTGTCTATTGGGAGACCCGGGAGACCCATGTCCAACCAAAAGTCAACCATCTGTCCTGAGCAGGAGTCACTGAGCTGGAGGGCGCTGGTCTGACGGGAACGTACCGCAACTGCGGGGAGGATAAGGGCACACTGTGCACAGAAACTAGGGAGAGAAGAGGCTATTAGAGGGGGAACCTGGTAATTACAATGTTATTAAGCCCTTTCTGCTTGATCCTTACAGCAAATCTTCACACACTCAGTTTACATTTATTTGCACTGAAATGGAGCCCGCTACCTCTCCACTCCAGTCATTGACAATATTTTGTGCGCAATAGTGAATTTGCACAAATTCAATGTGCATTTAATGCATCTATCTAGAAGTTACTGTGAAAAGACAAATACCCCAAAACCCAAACAAACCAAGCTTTGTAAGCAGATCAGTAGTTCTAGTGCAAAGTAAAGTGGCTTGTTTTTACTGAGTGTGATAGATAGACTCCTTCAGAGACAATGACTTCATGTGAAATGTTCTAGGAATATTTCATGACCAGGTTACTGTACTTTCTTTTTTACTGCAACATGTGCAATTCACTTGATGTTCTTGTGCACTTTTTTTATTTTTTATTTCATTTTGTATGAAAGCTTTTTCATTTACCTCTCCCTTCCCATTATTTATAAAAGCTATTGTGGTTTTAACAGTTTAAATTTGCATTGTTGTAGTAAATAACAACTCTCGAATGTTATGTTTCCATCTTTCAAACAAAGTATGAATAAAGAAGTAGGTTCTGAAGGGCTATCAGCTGTCCTGAATAGCAACACTGAACAAACAAACACCAAAATAATCAGGAAAAGTCTGAATCAATCCAAGCTTGAAAAAATAATAATTTTGATGTTAATCTCAGGGGTGAGAGAACAGTAAGTATCGCTAGAGAGGAGACAGAATTGCTATTCTTTGCAAACCTTTTGGAAAGCTTCACTCATCCCCATTCAGTGATTTTGAGTATGCTTAATTGTTCTGTTCACTTGTGTTTTACTTCACTGCTGCCCCAGTTCAGAGCCCCAGCAAAGGCCACCGCCTGCCCTTGGCTGGGGAGGGAAGTTCAATGTCACAAAGGATTTTAAGGATTTTAAAAAGTAACATCAGTTTAAATCTGAGGGTAAGTGCATAAATATCTGCGTGTCAGAGGTCATTTGGAACAGTCTGGTTCAGTCCTTCATCATAACTTAAAAACATGCCATTCCACTACATGGAAAATGTATAACAACATACATTCAAATAAGAAACAGTTTAAAAGAAGAAAAAGAAAACAAAGAATTTAGTATCCAAAAGGTAGACATTTGATTTTAACTCTCTTCTTTCTCTGGATTTCTTCAGAAATAAAACTGCTACAGAGGCTATCCACTTGGCCAAGTATTATAATTTTGATAGAAATCAATATTCTGGTGTGATACGCAGCCCTTTCAAATTTCCCTTCTGAACTCCAGCAGGAACACTTGTCCACAGCAATCACTGCAATTCCTGTGGTTCGTGCCACAACCCGCTCTGGTCACCCAGATGGAATTCCAGACCAATGCCAAGGACGCTGCTCTGCATTGAGAGCACTCAGACAGGGTTCAGTGTCTGGCTTCATCTGGATTACAACAGTGACACAGAGCTATTGGTGTGAAAAAGTGCCCATATTTCCATATTAAAAAAATTCCTAGCCAACAGCTCTGCAAATTAAGAGTCATAGTTCTCCTCCCATTGACTTAAATGAGAGTACCACCTCTGGTTTTTGTTACAGTCTCCTCGTGGAGAGGGACAGTCTCCTCATGGATCTTTTTTTCCAAAAAGACAAAAAGGGAAAGACATCTAAGTATATTCATATCTTCACTTCTGGATCAAGACCTAACCTGATGTCTTTAACCCTTAGATCAGCTCTTTACCACCTTGCGTGTAGTTGCAGGTATGTGCTACCAAAGCCATTTGCCGCTCTCTCTCCTATAGAAGTAGCCTATGCAGGCTTGATAAATACATTAAGTGCTGGTAGCAGGGAGAAAGCAATGAAAGTCTACTTTTGGCCTGCTGGACTAACACATTACAGCCATTGTTTCCATAAAAATAAACATCAGTGGGATATACTGTGAGGTTTCGGGAAAGAATGAGCTATTAATAGCCTGAGAGTAGTTCATATCCTAACGAAAGTTGCAACCTGGTTATATAACACCAAGCCCCATCAGAAGATCCAAAATGATACTCTACAATTGCTTAAGATGATGATTTTTTTATGACTGCAATGTGCTCGAAAGAAGTGTTGCCTGTTTTTCCCCTTAGGGAGATACCAAGAGTCATAAGGAGCTACGCTAGCCAGACACCAAGCCACTTGTTATTGAGTCCTGGGAGAAGTTCCCATTAGCTTCAGCGAGAGCAATCTCAGGCCCTGGGAGATCACAGGTGTCCATTCTGTGGCCCTTTTGCCTCCATAATACACTTCTCTGACCTCAGTGGTTTACTCCAGTATAACTGAATAGATACATAAGCCTGCAGTATTAAACCTTTCAGATCTCATGTTCTGTGCCTTAGCACCACTTTCTCAATGGGTTTAAGAGAAATCTAACTTAAAAAAAAAAAAAACCAAAAAACCAAAAAAAAACAACCAAAACCAAACTATTAACTTTTCTAATGCAAATTTGGCAAAATAATTGGAAAAATACCAGGTTAGTCATCTGCAGCCAGGTCTTGTGATAGCATCTTAAAATCAGGCAAAATAAAACATCGCTGTGAGCCAGAAATCCAGGCAGGCTATTCTATACACTTTTTTCTTCTATCATATTTTATGGTTTTGTATTCAACTAATACCATTTCTCAATTGTTCTGTTGATGCACAACAACTTGGGATGCAGAAATTCATCCTGCTTCCGTTCGCAGCATCTTAACACTAGCTAATTTCCCAGCCCCGGAAGAATTACTTTTGATTTACATCACTCTGAATAGGCAGAGATTTCAGCCCTCATATCTACCCACCGGTTGCAAACCAAACCTGTGTCTACCCAGCGAGGCAAAAATAAACAGACTACATTTGCAGAATCACCAAAATAAAATTACCTCCTTTCTTCCCTTAATTTTTGCTTTTAATTCTCTCAGTATTTACATACAAGAAGAGCTTAAATCAATTCACAGGCGTGGTTTCTACATTAAATACTGTCCTTCCAGTCTCTTGCACCCAAAAGGAAGTGACCTCGATATCTTGACTTCTCTGGAATTACTTTACAGTACAAAAATTCTTTGAATGGGTTTAATTCATTTCATTTCACTGCTGCTGCTGTAGGGCAACCCTGGAAAGATGTTCCCACATGGAGGAGGTCTCCTAGGTGTTACAAGTGCGGGTGTGAATGGCCCGCAGCCCCGCTCGCTGTGGCTCAGACAATGCCTCTCGATGAAAGACCCCTGGTTTGCCTCACACTCTGTGCCACCAGCTTTGTAAGGCTTATTCCCAATTTACACCCGTGTAGTGAGAGGAGAGCGGAGCCCGAGTAGCTTCCCAACAGTTACTAATTCGCTCCAGCCCACCCAAGAGGAAGAGGGTGCAATGGCCGGCCTCCTTCCCCCCCCGCCGCTCCATGGTGCCCAACCGGCCATGTCAATTCACTCTCAGGAGCTGTCATGTTCAGTGTGACTCTGATATACGCCCCCCCCCAGCTAAAGATAGCCAAAAACATTGAAGATCGGCGGGGGGGCGGCGGGCTTGGGGGGGGTTGGGTTTAAAACACCGGGCCTGT
>VYXH01000566.1:142108-172789 GCA_013397275.1 Burhinus bistriatus
CCCCTCTTATTTTTCCCTCTTGACAATCTACTTTGACCTGAGTGACATCCTCTCTTTGCCTTCAATCCCCAATTTTCTGCACTTGGGGACAGACTTTGAGCAGGCACTAAGTGCCGAGGCCGCGCAGAGGCGGCGAGGGGGGGCTGCTGCTACCCCGCAGCCTGCCATTCAGGCAGATGGTGGAGGGGGCCGATGTGAATAGCTCCTGTCAGTCTCACAGAGCGAACTTTACAATTGTGCTACGTGTTGGACCGCACGTGACTAATGCCATTCTTCTGCAGGCTGCAGGCAGGACACAGCTGTTTCTTTAAGGAAAATTTTGTTTTTCTGGGCAGAAAAAAACACCCATGGCAATACTGTATCCAAGTATCCAGTATTACACTCCATAATTAGGCATGATCAAAGCCCATCCTGCCTTTCACTGCCTCTCTTTCCGGTAAATTAGATAAGGTTTAAAATGAGCCTGGCTTTGGTTTGGTCCTTCTGGAGGTTTAAATCCTGCCTCCCCACACAGCAGGTATGCACTGAGAAGCAGCAGCAGGGCCAAATATAGGTTTCTTTACATAATTCTGGAGTAATTAAGTATTTCAAGATCAGCAATGCATTCAGTGCCAAATGCTACATGGAGCTTCTGTTGATGAGAAATAGTGCTGCAAAAAGGATTAAAAAAATGCAGACATGACTATGAGCAGGTGAAAAGGTGAAGACCTTCTCTTAAAAGCTGCAAAAAAAGACATGCACTCTGAGTCTGGAGCTCGTGGTACAGAAGAGCCATGCCAGACCAGAAGGGTAGTGTTCCTCCTGACCACGTTTTGACCAATCTCACAGCCTTCTTCCCTGCTCCATTCTGTTGGACCGGGCTTCTCCATGTGTTTCTGCAGTGAAATCAGTGCCAGGCCCTCCAGCACGGGTGCAGCCAGAAACACACCCTTGTCACTCTTCCACCTGCATTTCCATAGCAGGGGGCATGTCCCTGCTCCACAGCCCAGCCATGGCTCTAACCTGCAGCCAGGCAGCCCTTGGTGGTGGGACAAGGTGTGGGCAGCCCCAGGCAGCAGTCTGGCCATGAGGCTGCAGGCCGGCAGCTATCTAGCAAGGCACCCGTGTGGGGTTATACCCCTAACATTTCCTTCTACCTGCCTCTCGTTGCATTTCCAGACATGGCATTTGCCCACCAGTGCTGCCGAAACACCCCGCAGAGTGAGGAGCAGGGCAAGAGCTTTGGTTTGACTGGTGGGTGAGCACCTCCCGCAGACCCGCAGGTGCATCGGCTCAGCACAGGGGGGGATTCAGAGAGGCTGAGCTTTGCTTAAAGCACCTTTGCCATCCCCTCCGAGGGTGAGCAAGCTAGTGTCTCAGCAAGAAACGTGTCTTTGATCTCCTTTCTCTCCCCACACTGATGAGCCACAGCAGCTGTAACGTACCATGTTTCTGTGGCATTGCAGTCCCGGCTTGGACTGTGTTTGTGCAGCACAAATTGCCCTCGGATTCATGCTTGTTTGAGGTACTTCATACATAACATTGATATAGAGAATAAAAACTAACCATAACTACTATTTCAGTTTCTCTCTGTTGAGAAACAAAGTTAGAAGTAACATGGGCCATTATCGTCAAAGAAACAAAAAAATTCCCTTCTAACCTATAATGACAGCTAGAAGTAGCTGATGAGCTACACCCCTCTTCTTGGACCAGATCTTCAAACTCTCCTGGTGGTCTGCAATATGAGAGCTACTGGGGAGCTCTTCCAGCCCCAAATGTCCCTTCCCGAGGGAAGCTAGGATGAAGGCTCAGTGTCCAGCCTAGCTGGGCTGAATTATCCATGCAGAAGGCCTAGCAAAAACCCTAGAGAGACCTCTAAATTATCTCTGCGCTGCCTGTTGTCTTGATTCATAACTTTAGCACTAGTCATAGTTTGGGGAATTCAGCCACCACTGCTGTAGGCAGCAGCTGCTCAAGGAAGTAGCACCAGCCTCTACCAAGTTCAGCATCATCCCTCTGTCCCAGCTTTGGAAATGTCCTTCTCTAAAGTTGTCCTTATGCTCCAAAGGAGTGTTGAAAGGTGATGAGGACTGCAGCTGCTGCTGATGGTCACCCCGGGAACCCCTAGAAGGGTCCCTGGGAGGTGAATGCTGGGAAATGCGAACAGCACGCTGCACTTGCCAAGCAACCTGGGGACAAGGAGCATTGCAGGGCCCAGTTTTCTGCAAGGTGGCTAGATGGAGAAACTTCCCTGGGAGAGGCAATGGTTATGATATGGACAGGAAAAAGAGGCGCTTCTCTGCATCGCTGGTTGCTGCCATCCTCACTGCCCTGCCAGTGCCCGAATCCTGCACCCTTGTGCTGAGCACCTGGGGGCTAAGCTGCTGCGCCAGCGTCTGCCTCTCAGCGTGATGCATTTCATTGGCAGGCTGTGCTAACACAGATACGTGGCCATCAGCCCCTCCGCAGCATCCCTCCGCTCCAGGGAACAGCCACCCCCGAAGCCGCAGAGCAGGAGGGAGCAGCGGTCCTGTCTCCGCAAAACCAGCTCCGGGTGAGGGCAGGATCGTGGCATTTCAGGAAGGGAAGGGGAGGCACTGAGTCCCAACCTGGTTTTACAGCAGGATCCACATGCCAGCAGCCTGGGCATGGCTGCTGTGCTCTTGAGGACGGTGGCCCCCGGCCCCCCGGGCTCTGGCGCGGCGGTGCCGCTAGAGCGCACTGTGGGAGCCCGGCTGGGACCCGCTCCGCGCCCTCAAGTTTGCGGTGTTTGGTGTTCCTCTGGCTGGCATCCTGCCTGCCGAGCAGCAGCCAAAGAACCGCTGTCGCTCCGGCCGGAGGAGCCAACGTCAGGGGTTTAACTGTTATTTATAACAAATCTAGTAGGGAAAATTCCCTGCTACGCGGTGATGCGGGAGTGCATCGGGGAGGTGCTCTCCTGACACAGTACTGCTTCTTCAACGACGCGCAGTAGGACAAGCCATTGCAGGCAAACAAATGAGCCTCTGCGTTCAGGAGCCTCTTACACAAGCGAAAGGTTCAAAGATGCCTGAGCAAGACTTGAAATGGGTTCGAGTTGCGCCAGGGGAGGTTTAGGCTGCACATTAGGAAACAATTGTTCACTGAAAGAGTTATCAACCATTGGAACAGGCTGCCCAGGGAGGTGGTTGAGTCACCATCCCTAGAGGTGTTTAAAAGTTGTGTAGATGTGGTGCTTAGAGACATGGTTTAGTGGCAGACCTGGTAGAGTAGGGTCAGTGGTGGGACTAGATGATCTGAAAGGTCTTTTCCAACCTCAACAACTCTGTGATTCTACAAACCCTGAGTAGCCTCAAAGCTTCCTCAGTTCGGTGGTGCCTGAGTGTGCTCAGCACCTTCCAGGTGCTCAAGTCCAGCTCTTCAGGACTGATCCTGCATTCATAAAACATCAGGAAGAGTTTTGGAGGAGAATGGGATCTGCAGTGAAGAAACTGAATAAATCACAAAGCCAATATTAAGTGAAGCATCAGTGGTCAGAAACAGTCTCTGCTGGAGCTCAGGTGTTTACTACAGCAGTTCTGAGCTCATTACTCCCACTGAAGCCAAATTTGAGCTGGACATGGATTTCTACAGGTGCCAAATTAAGTTCCTCCATGAGTTTTCCATTAAAAACACAAGAGCTGGGTACCTGGAGCAGACTCATGCTCTGCTTCTCTGGGATATCACAGTGTTTATGTCCACTGGGAGGCTGTACGTGAGTGTTGATGGGAGGCAGCAGGGTTTGGTATGTGCTCCTGCAGAATGTAAAGGGCTTGGAACAGGAGAGCAATATGCTGAAATAAAATTAAAAAAAAAAAATTATTGGCCCTAACACAGTCTTTTCAACCATCTTTTGCAGAAAAAAATGTTAATAAAGAAACAAAATGAATATTTTATTTGTTTACAACAGATAGAAATAAGACTATATTGTCCAAGTTGGGTGGCCAAACGAATTTTTGCAAGTCTGATGCCAAGTCCATCATTTGTCTTCTTTTCTTTCTGCCCCAGTGGATCTGGTACACAGGAAAGTCTGTCCCTGTTGCACAAGCTAGAACTGTGCATCAAGCTGCCAGGTATGAGCAGAGCTCCACAGGAGAGACAGTGGTATTGGGGAACCTGGTCTCATCCATCACGGAGATGATGGAAATCAATACAGATAGATGATGCTTTAAAGTGGTGCTTCACTCACAAAATTCTATAATCAGTGGCTCATGGTGAATGAGAAGTGTTCATAGCTATTTCTAATAGTAGCTTAAATGTCTATTACTTGCAGTGTGATTTGCACCTTAGCAACAAAATCTAATAGGCTTTTATATCTGATGAGGCTTTTATATCTGAGCAAGCTTTTATACCTAAAATAGTCAGAATTTGTATTATTTTCTTCATGAAGCATATGGTGGAACCAGGCTGCAAGGACAGCAGTGAGTGCACTGTTGTGTGGATCTCTCCTCCAAGACAGTAGCACAAGGAATACTTTGGCTCAGCTTTGTCAATGCTCAACATAGCGATTGCTGTTTGTTCTAGCACAGAGGGATGGCACAAAGTAAAGCAGAAGAGACTGGTGGCTCACCAGTTTGCCACCCTGGCTGAAGCAAAGCTCTACATCTGCTTATCAGCGAAAGATCTGTAGGCCATAGAGCTGCCTGCACTGAAAGTAAATGGGAAAAGGAAGGGTCAAAATGCAGCATGCTGTCCTGCTACGAGTCTCCTTCCCACCTACAAGAAGAGGTATAACCATATATTTGTGTTGCTATAGATCCCAGTTCAGGGGCACACATGAGCACAGGCTTATGTGCAACTCTACAGATGCCAACACAGACTGATTCAGATGGACTCTACTAAATTAACATTTGATTAGCAGCAGTCAGTTTCCCCTACCCTCCTTTTTTTGGACAATAGTTCTCAGAAGGACATTACTCCTCTGTGTTACATGCTCAACAGAATGCTAGTTTCAGCACTGCAGGTTTACAATGCAATATATTTAAAACAGTTCTCCAGCTATAACTGATAGACTGTAAATTTTTGGGTACTGAACGAGTGCCCAGGCCTGAGCTGGTGGAGAAACCACCCTCAGTCTGAGAGCTTAACGTAGGTGTACAGGGACATTCTTTTAGAGATTGTTTTTTCTGGAAGATGTAAAAGGTTGACATTTTCTGATAAACAAGCTGTTACACCTGCATCATTCGCAGAGCTGGAGCTTTGATGGTGAGGTAGAACATCTTTGGTCAAAGAGAAGCATGGGCAGCCTCTGTAAAGCACACCCTTTTAGATAAATTGACCTGGATCAAACCACGAGGATGAGAGGGCATTCAACTAAGTGTGCTAAAAGAGCTCAAATATGAAATCGCTGAGCTACCAATGCAGAGCTTATACCAGCCTCCACCCCAAGGAACAAAGTTGAGTAATGCGATAGGTAGTTGTATGAATAACGGAATGCAATAGTAAGTTGTATGAATAACAGAATAAATAAAGCAAGATTTCCTCTGGACTGGAGGCACATTTATCAGAGGAGTGCCCCAAGGGCTTATGCTGGGATCGGTGCTGTTCACCATCTCTGTATGTGGCATGTCAATGCGAGTGAATACTGGCAAAGTTTGCAGATGATACAAAATTATTCATA
This sequence comes from Burhinus bistriatus, assembly GCA_013397275.1. NCBI lineage: Eukaryota > Metazoa > Chordata > Aves > Charadriiformes > Burhinidae > Burhinus > Burhinus bistriatus. Next base: position 147,726 of record VYXH01000566.1, read on the forward strand.
ATAATCAAAGCTAAAGCTGACTGTTGCAGAAGGAGCTTATAATACCAACTGACAGTGAAGTGCCAGATGAAATTCAGTATTGACAAGTGCAAAGTAAGGCACTTAGGGAAAAAATAACTCTACTTATACATCTGCAGTGACGGGCTCTAGATAGCAACACTCAAGAAAGAGATCTTGGGTAACTGAAACTAAGGTATGAGGTTTCTGAAAATCACTCATTCCCTGCAACAGTGAAAAGGCAAACTGGATAGCAGGAGTTGCTGAATGAGAGAAGACAATAAAATAGAACAGAAAACAGTATTATAGCACTGAGCTAATAACTTTAGAAAATATATAGAACAGGTAGCAAGGATGGTCCAAGATTTGGAACAGTTTATTTATGAGGAAAGACTAAATAGACCTTTTCTGCTTGAAAAGAAAACTACCTGAAGGATCTTGATGTAAATGTATAAAATCACCAACAGCATGGAGAAGATAAAGAGGACAAGGTTAATTTCTGTTTCTCTAATGCAAGAACTAGGGGTAACAAATTGAATTATCATGCAGTAGGTCTAAACCATAAGGAAGGAATTTTCCACATGATGCATTAAACCATGGGACCTGTTGCCAAAATGAGATTAAAATAAATGAGATTAAAAAGGATTTAGACAAAGTCCTGCCATATAGGACCATTATTAAGCTCAAAAGCCCACCTTCAACCTGTAGCTTAGGGACTTCTGAAACTGTTGATTTTCAAAAGCCAGAAGAGGCTATCAGGTACAGATCACTGTGTACTTCCCCTGTCCTTCCTTAAATATCCACACAGGCTGTCCTCTGAGGTCGGGTACTGGACTAGGGAGACCTTTCATCTCATTAACTAGAGCATTTGTTATCTGAAGGAATGAGAAAATACATCCTGGGTATGACTGTGCAGTGCAAGGCAAGGAGAGGGTGTATTGGAACTGTGAAAAACAAAGTCCCATCTCCTTCCACCTACTATTGACACGTTTGTTTGGGGCTATTCTGCATTCATAGCAGTTTTGTTTTGATGGTCGTAAAAAGAAGTCTGCAACTTAGAAAGATTTACTTATGCTTTTTTAGAAGAAAGATGAGGTTGCTCTAAGGGGAGCTAACATAATTCCAAGTGTCATCCATCATGAAAAAATACATTATTTTTTTTGAGTAGATTTTGTTTTGATTGCTGTTGGTTTTTTTTTCTTACACTAGAATATACAGTACTGAGCCCATCAAAACAAAAGCCCCAGTCCAGTTCTGAAAACAGCCACACGCCTGCTTACCTCTGAAGCCTCTCTCCAGGGTGGCTGTAAGTCAGGGTGACCATTCATTCCGGTACACACGAGCGTGTATGTGCTGGCAGGTTTGGGGCCCAGGAGAAAACCCAAGCCAGAGAGAGAGACACAAAATTACATTCTTTCTTGTTTGCTGGTTTGCAGACCCCATCAAGGATTCAGCTGCGCTAGCTAGTTCAGTGGCACAGTGTGTGCATCCGGGGCGGACTATGGGGTCTGAGGCACCAAGCAAGCAAGCAGTTGTTGAGGGCAGCACACAGCTGGCAGCAGCCAGATGTGGGCCTGGCAGCAGGAGCAGCCAAGCTCCGTGTTCATGGGGCAGCACAAATTCAATTTCGCTCAACTTGCTCTTAAGTCTCGAGCTGCTCTGCCTGGTTTGCAAACACAGGGGAGGCGTGTTCCCGCTGGAGCTAAAAAGTGCCGAGATGGGGCTGTTTCTCCTGTCCCATTTTATTCATACAGATTTCATGGCCACATTTGAGGACACATTTGATACACAGACAAAAGCCAAAGCTTTTGAGATTTCCCAGGAGCGAGACAAATACCCATCCTCAGCCCCATGAGCCTTCAGATACTGCAATGAAATGTGTGATAGGAAAACTTTGGTTGCTTTCTGCTCCAAACAGCTCAGCTTTGATAAATGCAGCAGGATTGATCTGTGCTGTGTGTCCCTTAACTGAGTTACAATGTATAATCCTCCCTGGAACAGAACATTTACATTCCACTGACCTAGTTGAAAAAATGCATTAATTTTAATTTATGTAAAATTCTCCCAATAGAAGAGTGAGAGGAGAGAGGCGATGTCTTATTTGCAGTCCTTGCCTGCTTGGAGCTAGAAGTGAAGCCCAACTTTTTAATCAGGATTTTTGAAAATGCTGAAGCATTTCAATGGGTGGCTTGTTCATGTAAATCCACGTACAGCTTTAGTACCTCCCATTTTAGCTCACAGGGTCACAAATAAAAAATGTGCCATCAACCTGTCTCCTCTCCACTGAGGGGTGCCTCTCCTCCTCTGGGGACTCTGGGGAAGTGGGGCACCAGGGGAAGTTTGACACAAGAGAGAAAGGAAGGGCTTCACCCAGACACCTCAATTCAACTCCCCCTGTTGCACACCTCCGTGGAGGCTGATCCCATTGCGTGGAGATTGAGGAACTTTGTTGTTGAGGGATAAGGTTAATGATGCGTCTTCCTACCTTAGCTGACCTGAAGAGCCCCAAGAGCATGGTTAGCCCACAGCCCAGCCCCAGTGCTGCAGTGCCCACAAAGGAGAAATGGTCAATGGTGTTTGTGAGAGTTGGTTGTGTCGCCCAAAGTTTGGCCGTAGGGTCAATTCATCCGACTCAGTGAGTCAAACACCACAGATACATTTAAAAAAGGGACTGAGTAGAGGGTGGTTTCGTATTGCTTCAGCATGGAAAACCAGCTGGAAAGATATCTCATGTTAGAATTCCCTTTAGGAAGAATTACTTGTGGGGTCCTAAGTCAGCGACGTTGTTCCTGCTCCAGCCAGCCAGCCCTGTTTCCACGTAAGAGCCACCCAGAGCAAGGAAGTGGTAGGAGCCATCGTTGTATGCTCAGCACACTCTTTGGCTGCTACCAACATTACTCTAACCAGTGAGAAATAAAGCCAATTCAGGAGGTTTTCATACCAAAATGGCCTAGGATCAGGAGAGCTCAATGATGTCCAAGTCATCTTTTCCTTACTTTCTTAACTCCTGCATAAAGACTAAATTTGGGGCAGGTGAGCATGGGGTCCTTTCTCTCTTCCTGGAGGCTCAAACCCAGTCTGCCTTTCTCATGTTGGGAGCCCAGCTGTGGTCGAAGGGACTCCTCTTTCTCTGCAGGAGCTCCGCGAGCCTAAGCAATGCCACAGCCATCCACAGGAGCCTGTGTGCGACCTGAGGGAGCAGCTCAGAAACTCACTGATTCAGGGAGATGTTTGGATCCAGACTCTGCCACGAGCCCTGATTCTATAGAAGAAAAATCAAAGGCAGCCTATTGCTCACGCAGCGTTGCTGCACAGCATGTTGTCTCATGCAGTCTTTGATAAAAGTTGCCATGTAAACACAGGAATCAGAACTTGAGCAAGCAAGAGGAAAAAAAACTCAGAGAGATATCTGCATATAGCAACTGTGTAATTCTTACATCTCCATATCATGTAGTACTCCCGCTGTTTACAGTCTTCCACCTTTCTCTGGTTCAAAATCATCTCTCTTATAACTCCAGGAATGAGAAAAACTTCCCTTGTAGGTACGAGTAAGCATCTGTATGCAATGGAGATATCCCAGGGATGAATTTGATGGCTAATGTGTAAGGGCAAGAGCCACCATGCTTTCAGGAGGCCACTACCCACCTGAAACGACATTTTTTTTCTTCATTGCTGGTATCTTTAGCTTACAATACAACTCATTTCAGATGGAAAGTACTGTAGATGTCTTGCTCATTACCAATGGAAATGTGATGGTGTGTTCTCTGTAAGGCTCTGAATTTGCTGATCTCCAGCTGTTTAAGGACACCTTCGTACTGCTGAAGAAGGGCAATCCCTACACTAGACTGCAGCTGCTCAGAGAGATACAGTATCGGAAAATGCAAACAGTGATTTGTGACAATAGAGAAATTTTTCTTTTTTTCCAGCCAAAAAGCAGTCATTTTGCACTCTACCTTATGCAACATGAAAAAGCTGTTATGGAAAGTAACCTTTCCCTGTTTTCTAATAAATGAATACCAGGAACATCAAGGGTACAATATCAGGCAGGTATAAATAATGAAAGGCAAGGAAAGCAGGAGGAATATTGTCCACAAAAAGAAGTACCCCATCAGCTCCCAGAACATTTCCAAAGATTTATTTGGTAATGAAACCAGCAATATTCATTTCAAACATAAGAACCCAATTGTCAGCTTTTCAGACCTAGATAACTCACAAGCTGTCTGATCTCCTTCCAAACACACATATACCCTCACAAACTTGTATTTTTCTGCAGCTGAACTTTGTCAGAGTCTTAAAAAAAACATTGAGAGAGAAAGGGCTATGCAATGATACGGCTTTTGCTAAAAAGATAGATAAAAGAAATAAATAAGAAATATCAATGAAACAATGTGCATCTCTCTGTACAAGTAAAGATTTGGAAAACTCTGGCAGAACAGAGGGAATCTTATCAACCATTCTTCTAGGTATGGAAGTGTTGAGAAGAGACCAGAGTTGATCACTGACATGAGTAGTCAAGGCTTGGTAAAAGCAGTCTGCAGGTGGAAATACTCTTTCAGCAGAATCTTTATTTTGCATGGAATTTCTCACAATCTTCAGGAAATAGATTTACTCATAGTTTGTAGGGATTTGCTATTATTAACCTAGTTTGTTTTCAGAATCTACAGCATGTTGAAGACTGTTATTCTGCAATGTCACCTTAAGGACAAAGCTGACAACAGAGAAGATTGTTCCAAGATTTTGAACATACCTGGTATTTTGTGCAATGTAGTGCCCAACGCATCCAGATACTTGCATGGATACCTGCTCTGTCACCAGGTAGGATTGCTTCAAATAGGGGTGGCCCGGTGTGCCAGACCCTGGACCAGACCTTGTTCCCTGTGCGGGGTCTCTACCGGTGCAAGCAACTCAGTGGATCAAACAGGGGATGCTGCTCAATGTGTTTTGAGGGAAGAAGTGCTAGATCCGTCAAGAGTCTGGTACGGCTTATTATATCAGCTGAATTGGCCTGATGTGATCCCAGAACATCTAGGAACAAAACTGTCCCTCAACAATTTTTGTTGTTTAACTTTTGTGTGCCACCTTTAGGACAGGCTTGGTTGAATACTAGCAAGGGTTTCTGGCATTGTAGCCTCTGACGATGCAGATGCATTAGTCTCTTCCTTCTCTTCTTGCTATTCCTTTAGTTCATATTTATGCAAGCACACTGGTCAGAAACTACTTGAGACTAAAATAAAGCTCCGTTTCTTTCCAAGAATTAGTTATTAATTATCCAGCTATGATTTCCTGGACCATTTAGGTAACCCAAGTTCCAGCTAATGGGTTAATTCATTTTGTGTCGGTTCAGCTGGGTCACATTGTGTCATTTTTGTTTCTTGATTGGGTGAATGAAACCTTTAAAATGGGATGTAGCAAGTAATGAATGCCCTGTTCATACAGTAGAGTAAGTCTTGGTTTTGTGTGTGACTGACTACGCAAACAAGATTACATCCAGGCCAGTGCAGCCAGCCACCACGGGGTGAATGCAGCACGCCAGCTGCTCGGGGAATAAGTGGAGTTTGAAAATGTCATTGCAGACCTGGTCCAAATGCTCTGAATGAAACATCCCCCTTTTACAAAGCTTTTGTAGGAAAAAAAAAAAAAATTAACTGGCCCTACAAGATGATCAGCCCTATTATCTGGGATTTTTTTTTTATTTAACAGTGACTTTTTAAAACCTTTTAATCACCTATTGTCCTCACTGGACTGAGTCTAATTTTGTTGTCTGAACTCCTTTCCCAGGAATAGCCTTTACCAAAATTGCGTAAAAATAAAGCAAAAACACAGGCACATGGTAATCCAATAAAACTGAACAAATTCAGAAGGGTTTGGTTTTTTTTTTTTTCTAAAATTGCTTTTGTATTTTAATGCACAAGCGTGCCTATCAACCACTCAGCATTATTTTTGCAACTGTAGTACACAGAAGCCTTAACATACCGGGACTTCATTGTCCTTTGCTTTGGTCTTCTGTACAGGCTGTTTCAGTCATGCAAATCTCTTTCTCCAATAATTATAAAGGAGAGGGTAGAAGTTTCTAGAAATATCTGGAAAAGTAACTAGTGTATGGATCTGGAACATGGAATCCAGCAGCGTTTGGGGGGGTTTCCCAAATATTTACAAACGCTGTTTGCAGTGTGCAGGCAGCCCTAATCACCAGTACAAAAGCCATATCAGCCTGGTGTTTAGCCACTGTGGTGAGCATTAAGAGTCTGAATGCTTGTTGGCTCTGGAGAGATTGCGTGGTAGTGGGAATATTGATTTGCAGGCAGAAGATTTAGATAATCCATTTCCAGGAAGGCTTGTAGGAAAAATAAGTTCTGATTGCTGCGCATTTGACACAAAAAAAAGGTTGCACTTTGTTTAGTTGCATCTGCATTTTACACATCAGAAGTTTAATAGCTTTTCCTTAAGACCTGCCATTTGCCAGACTCCACACTGGTTCTGCCTCGGGCAGATGGAAGCAAGGCAAAAGGGGGCAGAAATTCATTTTATCGGTGCAACTGATATAGTCCAAAAAAAGCAGGTAAGCCTTTGAACACACAGATCATTCTTTAGGTCTGAAACAGGCATCAAGTTTCAAGCTGAGTTTAATTTAGTTACGACTGATTAAACAACGATGCTGACTGATTACGAGCAAAGGCTGGTTGGTACCCACGGAGCAGGTGGATGGAGCAAGAGGAGACACAATTAAGTCCTGCAGCCCAGAGGGTAACAGCTACTCCCTGAGCAGCTTTGTGAGGAGAAGAGAGGAGATTATTGTATACCACAAATCTGATGTCTTTGCTGAGTTGGTAATACCTAGTCTCCAGCAGCACTGTGATTTTTTTAGGTAGGTGGGCTAACCTGTTGAGTACTCGTTATCTGACGGTAAGGAGGAAAATGGAACAGATCCTTCACAGTGTTATAGCAAGCAGATTATATTAAGTGCATCTGGTCAATGAAATACATCCAAGCTGTCTGACATGTCTCTCAAATGTCGAAATGTTTATTCAAAACAAGATTGCGGGGCAGAATGAAAGACCAGTGGGAATATGTGTGGCTAATATTGATTTGGTTAGGAGCTTGCTATAAAGTTAAACACAATAAGCTTCCAGCGAGTTCAGCTGTCTGTCTCTGTCCCCCAGGCCCTTCAGTGCTGCTGTCCATTAAAGAGTCTCTTTTAGCTTGGGGTGAGTTGCTAGAAAGGCTTGGACTGCTCTGGGTCAAGGATCCAGGTCCCTCCTCCTGATCCTTCTCTGCTCTCCTGCACCAGGACTGCTTTCTCCACGGGTCCTTCTTCTCTTTCTATTTTCCTCTGTCATAGATTGACATTATTCCTATCATCATCTTGCTAACAGCTCTTATTTAGAAGTAGAGGAAAGCAGGAACGCTCACTTGTATGTTTATCTTGCTAATGGGAATTATCTGAATAGAAAATGAGCACAAGCAACACTCATTTACCATGAAAAAAGCAAGCTGGAAAGCATCAGAGAGATGCAATGAATGAACTCCTCTTGCTAATGGCTAACTGGCCTTGTTATTAATATAGATATAATGATGTTAAGCTTCTCTATTAAGTCAGCAGACCGGGGCTATTGGTTACACTTCATTTCTAAGAAACAGACTCATTTTTCAATTACATTGTAATTCACGGTGTCTTTAAGTGCCTGGAAAATGCAAGAAGTTCAAGAACATCATCTCACTGAGGATGCTGCAAAGTTCCACTCAAACAAAAAACTCTGTACAGAAAGACCACATGCTCTGGCTTGCGATTTACTTCTTCCCTGTTCCCAGATGAAGGCAAGAAAGTGATTACACCCATGCAGATTGGGAACCAAAGTCGGTAACAGATAAAACTGAAAGTAAGCGAAGATCATCCTGAGACTAAACTTGTCTGCTTAAAATGCTCTGCCAGAGCCCTCCAAACGCTGAGTTACCTGGGTGTGCTTAGCAGTCACATACTGGTGTGCAGCCACAATTTTGGAGTGCCTGGTGGGGTGAGGTGAAAGGTGTTAGAGCAACTTTATCTCTCCCTCATGCCTCCGTGTCCCTAGTGCAAGCACTGGGTTCATTTTCAGTCCCAACCCGTTGCTGGGCCATAGACCTGCTGGGGTCACGGGACCATTGTGGGGCTGCTGGCCACCCTGGGGGGAACAAAGCAGCACCCTCATGTCCCCTGAGCTTCTAGGTGTGCTGGGACATAGCGTTACCCTAAGGATGCTGTTGGACAGTGATGAAGGCAAAATGCAGCCCATGGTGTTTGCATCTGGATCATTGTACATACACACTGCATGCATCCTCTTGGTGCCCTTACTTTTGACTGTTCAATTTAGAGTGATGCTTCGACATCTAGGAGCTGGGAGTCCCAGGGGACGCTTTATTCTTTCAGTTGGAAATCTTGTGTGAAGGAGAGGGTTAATCGTTGCCCAGGAGGGTGAAGCATGACAGCCAGGGAGCAGTTGGCTCCGATTTAAGCGGCTAAGACAAATGTAATGGTGGTTGGCAGGAGGCGAGCACTTCTCTTGCCAGCACCCTCCCTTTGCCATTGCTTGGGGGCACCAGACCACACACGAGGCTTTGCTGGGCCTCCTCGGACCTCTTGGATATGCATATTACCAGGCTGTTAAGGGATGCCCTCCTCTCACTATTGCTGGCGGACGAGCCTGGCCCAGGTCCTCACATCTACTGCCTTACTCACATTTAATTTCAGTAGCAGTAATTTCCCACGTACCTTTCCTCTTTTCTCTCAGCTGAAACCCAGGCCACACTAAACTGCTGCAAACTCCTTAGGTGCCTTTGGGGTCCCAGCATCTAGGGCAACTGCCAGAAAAGGCTTCTGCCTCTCCTGATCCTTGCGATACCAGTTCACCTCTCTCTCATGCAGCAAAAGCGATGTCCCGTCCTGCTGCCTTTTGGCTATTCTGGGGACCTTCATGTGGCAGAGCTAAAGCACTTATAAAGGTGAACGGGTCATGGGCTGCCATATTATCGAACAGGAGGTCCCTTTTGCCATCTGGTTATCATGGGTTATCTGGTTCAAGCCAGCCTTAAAATACACAACGAATTTTCAATGCTTGCAAGAGATGTAGGCAAAGAAGATAAAGTTAACTTCCTACATAATTTAGTTATGCTAATATTAAATCACTAAGGTCTCTTTCTCTAGTATCAGTCTAGAGATATCAATCAATTTCTAATACCAATCATCCTGGCAAGGTGGCCTTAAGGGACGATACCCCTATGGCTGCCGCCTGCCTGAGCCCGAGCCCTTTGCTGCCCTTTCCCACATGCCGCAGCTGTTTGGCCACGGTACGGGTTTGAGCTGACACACCAGAGAGCAGCCAGTTGGCCAAATGCACAGCAAGGGCAGCTGCTCTGCAGCCCAAGTAGGAACATTTTCACAGAATCATTTTGGTTGGACCTTTAAGACCGTTGTGTCCAACCGTTAACCTAACACTGTGAAGTCCCCCACTAAACCATGTCCTTAAGCACCACGTCTACATGTCTTTTAAATACCTCCAAGGATGGTGACTCAACCACTTCCCTGGGCAGCCTGTTCCAATGCTTGACAACTCTTTTGGTGAAGAAATTCTTCCTAATACCCAATCTAAACCTCCCCTGGCACAACTTGAGGCCATTTCCTCTTGTCCTACCGCCTGTTACTTGGGAGAAGAGACTGACCCCCACCTCGCTACACCCTCCTTTCAGGTAGTTGTAGAGAGCAACAAGGTCTCCCCTCAGCCTCCTTTTCTCCAGGCTAAACAACCTCAGTTTCCCCAGCCACTCCTCATAAGACTTGTTCTCTAGACACTTCACCAGGGCAACTTGCAGGTTTCCACAGCTCAGCTTTTACATTTTAACACCTGGGGCTCTTAGAAATATCACAGATCAGCCGTGGTAGCTTAAAATGGCAAAAAGCAGGAAGAATTATTAGGAATACGATCTGTGGGCTAAGTCAGGGCAGGGCAGCATACACACCTCTCTACCAGGGCTTGCACCAGCGCTGCAGTTTGGCCTCAGTCCAATGTGACAGAGGTTTGTGGCTGCCTATCACCTCTCCCCAGTCTCAGTTTGGGCTGCAGGAGGCTGCTCAGATGCAGATCCCAGGGTGCTTGACCTTCTACAACGAGGTTACAGCGTCGGTGGATAAGGGGAGAGCAACAGATGTCATCTACCTGGACTTGTGCAAGGCATTTGACACTGTCCCACATGACATCCTGGTCTCTAAATTGGAGAGACATGGATTTGATGGATGGACCACTCAGTGGATAAGGAATTGGCTGGATGGCTGCACTCAAAGAGTTGCGGTCAGTGAGTCGATGTCCAAGTGGCATGCAGTGACAAGTGGCGTTCCTCAGGGGTCAGTACTGGGACCAGTACTATTTAACATCTTTGTGGGNACGGACCTGTTGGAGCGAGTACAGAGGAGGGCCACAAAGATGATCAGAGGGCTGGTGCACCTCTGCTATGAGGACAGGCTGAGACAGCTGGGGCTGTTCAGCCTGGAGAAGAGAAGACTCCAGGGAGACCTTATAGCAGCCTTCCAGTATCTGAAGGGGGCCTACAAGAAAGTTGGAGAAGGACTTTTTATAAGGGAATGTAGTGATAGGATGAGGGATAATGGCTTCAAACTGGAAGAAGGGAGATTTAGGTTAGATCTCAGGAAGAAATTTTTTACAATGAGGGTGGTGAGGCACTGGAACAGGTTGCCCAGAAAAGCTGTGGCTGCCCCATCCCTGGAAGTGTTCCAAGGCCAGGTTGGATGAGGCTTTGAGCAACCATGTCTAGTGGGAGGTGTCCTTGCCCACGGCAGGAGGGTTGGAAGTAGATGATCTTTAAGGTCCCTTCCAACCTAAACCATTCTATGATGACTCAATCTCCAAGCTCTCCCTATTGCACACACTGCGTTTGGATTTCCCATTTGGAATCCATTTGGATTTGGATGTTCTTTCTGCCCAACTTCACGCAACAACATTGGAGAAAGACAAGCTCTCAGGCTGGCCACAAGCTGCAGTGGCTTCATCGATAGACCCCAGACCTGGCCACCACAGACACTGCCCAGCTCCCAGTCCATGCCCCAGCAGCCTGCTAGCCTTGGGGAGGGAAAAAGCATGTGGGGCAGAGAAACTGCTCACACTCCACACATGCAGAGCAGCTGTGTGAGATCAGTTCACCTGCATGAAATTCCAATCCCAGTAATGCTGCCAAGGTCAGCAATGCCTGCTTGGATGCCTTGAGCTGGGCAAGGGACAGTCAGGCAACCAAAAGCTGCATCTGGGCACAGCTGAGTGCTTCACCTACTCTTTGCAATACAGAAAACGATACTAATAATATGACTAAGAATAAGCGAGGAGACAGTGTGTGCTTTCTCTTGCTGAGGCAGACCTACCCGATTTTCCTGCTTGTGAGGTCTCCGACGCATTGCCTGCTCCTCCAAGACACATGCCAGCCCCTGCGAGGGGAGCAGTTGCTTTTGCCTCCCAGCTAGGAAACAACAAAGGTCTATTCCCAAGTTCCCACTGGGATAAACCCTCTTCCAAGGGCCCTACTGGAAGTGTTGAGCCATAGGGAATAAGCTCCACTGGAAACAGGGAATGGGCCCATGGTAGCAGGGAAAGAGTGAGCTCCAGTGGTTGAGCTGAGCAGCCCTGTGGAAGGTCCCAGCTCTCAGAATCCAAGGAGCAGAAAACAGCCACCTTTTCTCAGATTCCGTTTTTCTGACTCTCCTGAGTCCCACCTCAGTTGCACAAGTAGGCTTTATCCTTATGCTTACCCCTATCTTTCCAAGACAGCCAAGTCCCTTCTGAAACTAAAGCTGCAGTTACTCCCCCACAACACAGGAGGAAGAGACTGAACTTTGAGAAACTGTTGTACAAGCCAAAAGTTTAGAGTTGAAGCTGATCCAGTTGCACAGCATGTCCATCAAACACTTAGTGTTTGCAAACATCTGCTGCAAGTAAAAGAATTAAATATCTGCCCTATGCTGTTTGGGAGATCCAAGTGGTGGGTCTTCAACCACCTTTGGTGCTGATCAAAGACGGTTCAGTTTCTCTCTGATGCTTTCTCGCTCACTTTGTATCGCTCCAGTGAGGCAGGTCAGCTCCTGCCAGCATGGCAGTAGTGATTTACTGCTCTCATTGTGCATAGGGACAGGGCCTGAGGTATGTCCCTTATTCCCCCATCTCTTGGTCTTTCATCTCCAGTGATCTGCACGGCGCTGCAGACATAAGCATGACATTGCCTGGTATTCAGCTCAGAGGGACTTATGGTAAGAGACCTGGTCGCAGGTGGTGGGGGCTGTTGGTCAGCCAGTGATCCCCTTTCATCTGGGGATGTGGGGGTGTCTGTGATGACATTGAGTATCTTTGACACTCTCAGAGCAAAGCACTGGCCACAGAGAACGGCCAGAGACATTTCACCTCCCTGATTAGGAAGAATCAGCCTTTTGAATTTGAGAGTGACTGATGCTCATGACCTTTTCCTCTTAGAAGTGAAGGACTGTCTTTAAAACGCACTCCGCCTGTGTCGGGGGACACGCAGTGAGCTGAGCTGCTCTTGAAAACAGGACTTGAAAGGACTTTGCTTCCCAGGGTCTTGGTCTGGGACCAAGAACTTATGCAGTGAAGGGAGGGGAGTTGGGGATTTGCTCAGTCAGGGTCAGAAATAACACGTGAGGGATCACAGGTAGGCAGCTGCACTTTCTATCTTGCTTGGCCATGCCCAGCACCAGGGCAACCCGCAGCACAGCCCAATCATGGCAGTAGGGATGGTTGGCTGGAGGACACCTGCCGGAGCCCGAGTGCAGGTTCCATCTCCCACCACAGGGCAGGACCTGCCCTGGTGACAGCCAGGTGATGACAGTTTGTTCCCCTCCCAGCGTGCCTTGTGCTGGCATTTTGTGGTGGGAAATATTTCACCCGCTGAGAGGGTTTGAGAGCTAACGCTGCTGCCAGCTCATCTCGCTAATGAACTGAAACCCCCATAGCTGCCACGAGGGTTTGGAAAGCTGAAGCCACGTTTTGCAGATCCAGTGAACTGTTGCAGTCTGCCACCTGTACCCTGCATCAGACAGGGGAGGAACCCGCATGCCCAGTGCAGGAGAAGAAAATGCTTCCTTAGCACAGGTGAAAAATTAGATAAATGTACAAGTTATCTCTGTGCACTAACTTACAAAGACAACATGCACAACTGAGCAAGGGGGTGGAGATGTCTTCATGACAGCTACAGGGCTCTTTCTTAGTTTCTTACATACTTCTTTCCTTTGAGGGTGCCAGAGCACTGGAACAGGCTGCCCAGAGAGGTGGTGGTGTCTCCTTCTCTGGAGATATTCAAAACCCACCTGGACGCCATCCTGTGCAACCTGCTCTAGGTGAACCTGCTTTGGCAGGGGGGTTGGACTAGATGACCTCCAGAGGTCCCTTCCAACCCCTACCATTTGGTGATTCTGTAAGTAAACAAATATCCAACAGACTGGGGTCTGATTCTGGTTCCTTGTAGGAAATAGCAGTGCCAGGCTTATCGGCTGCAGCCTTATAAAAAAAAAATCACAGCAAGATAAAATTCTCTATTAAATGGTTTAAAAAAACAAAACAAAACAAAACAAAACACAAAAAAAACCCCAAAATAATCAAGGAGTCAGAGAAGATTATCATAGTAATCTTATGATCATACTGAACCGTTTAAGCTTAAAAATTATGATGCTATAGAAAGGTTATTATTTTCCGTGCAACATAAAAATGTCTGCTTATTGCTACAGCATCATTATAATCATTATCACCAGTAATACCTAAACCACGGCACAGTTTGTTTCCTGTCTACATAGTGGAGGGGAAGTCCTGTGAATTGCAGACCCACAGCTGAGAGTTAAATTAAGCTGAAGATATTTTTACAGCTTTTGGCTGCTTTTAGTGTACCTCCTTTTGCGTGGATGCTCTTTACAAGCTGGAGCTCTGCAGCTGGAAGTAGGCACTGGGAAAAATCCAAGGAAACTTTCTCCAATACGCACATTAGCAACTGGTCCTGAGGCTCATCTGAGGCTGTTGTACCTACTTAGGCAGTGTCTGAAGAGCTTTCAGATCATAATGAATTCATGCACCCTACTTCATTTAAAATACACAGAGACGCCATTTTTCAGTGCATAATCCTGAGCTCTCCCATTTCATTTTGCACATTAAACGGGAAGGAATTCAGGATCATTCTGACCCCGTCCACACGGCCTTTAGGAGGGAACAACAGCTCCCACTTCAGCGAACTCACGCAGGGGTGACACCTCAGGATGGACTGTTTGGTGCAGTGAGCGGCATCCAAGGGATAAATCCAGGGATGCAGGAGGTAAAGTGACCCCATTGCCCAGCCAGGCTGGGGAGTCGGGGGGGGCGAACCTGGCAGAGGGGCAGCACATGTCTCTGCCTGTGAGCCCCCCACCCCGGTCTGCGCCCCGGCTCCCTGAGGGTCCCAGCCCTGCAGCAGGACAGGGGGCTTTCTGAGCTGCATCTCTCACTCCCTTCGTTCATCCATCCACCAACCTTGTGCAAAGAGAGGAAGGGACGACAGACTGTTTAGTGCAGATAATATAGGTAAGACAAGGACTTTTCAGAAGATGAGGAGGTGGGGGAGGAAGACTTTCACAAGCATGAAGGGGGGTGTGCGTATGTATTGACATCAGCTGCTGAGATTCGCTGCAAATAATGGCTCTTAACTTCCGAGAGGTTTCCCATCTGGCTGCTTTTTAATGCAGATAAGTCTTTCAGCTCCATCACCTCCTTGTCCCTGTGGTGGATCTTAACATGCCCCCATATAGCTTTTAGGCATGCACTGCTCTATGTGACGTTGCAAGAAAACTGTCCCTGCCTGTGCAGAGAAGCCTTATGTGAAGGCAGAAAGTTACACACTATGCAGATTCTGTACTTACTTATACCTAGACCTAAGCTTTTTATCTCCCCTTAGTTATCACAAGGGCACCTCCACGAGCATGGGGTGAGATACGCTCCTGGCTTGTGATACAGGGCTCTGTGATATAAAACATATTTCCTTCATGACCACTTATAAAGGTGCATGGAGTTTCCTGTAATGCCAGTGGCCAGGGCTTGGTATGATGCAAGAACTTCTGACCACTGGTTATATGGCCCCAGAGATCTTCCCTCCTTTTACAGCTGAACGTGGCCCAATCCAGACCTCTCCTCAGTAGGGAAAGTACTAAAAAAAAAAAATAAAAATTAAAGAAACTTAGGGAGAAGAGGTGCCTGGTACAGAGAAGCTGCAGATGGCCACGGTGTATAGCAGAGAGCTATCTGCAGATGTCCAGTAAGATCCAGACTGGCCTAACACGGCTTCCATCTCTGGCAGGAGGTGATGGAGGTAGATGACACTTCATCCACCCTTGGTCCCAGGTGCCAAACTCCTTGCCTCCAAAACACTTTTGAAGCTGTAAGTGCCCCTCACCAGACCTTACTGCTGTGACAACTGCAGGCACTTCAGAACCAGACTATTGCCTCTTCAGCTCTGCCATGGCTGCTCCAGTGTGTCAGCCTACGGCCACCTCTTCTTCGAGACTCTGTCTCCAGTATGCTAGCCCAGATGCCACTTCAGCTAGGCTTGCCAGCCACCAGTCTGGGGTCACAAGCTCTGTTCTGGGATGCTTCAGAAAAGAGAAAAATAGTGAAAGCCTGCTGAGGGCTGTGCCAGAGGTGCCTCAGGAGGTCCAGCAGGCACCTCATCGCCTTTTTGCAGCCCTCACTGTGCAGCAGCTAATCCACAATGCAGATAAAGTAGTTGTAGGCGATGGAGACCTGACAGTACTGCCCTTTCCTGTGCCAGGGGGATCATGGATGGTGAACTGGCTGGAAGAGGTGGCTCCAGAGCAGCATCAGCAGGGCCCGCGCACACTGCTGTCAGCGAGACCGCTTCCGATCACGTACGGCCTCTGGCTGTTTTGCAAGAGTAAGCGCAATGGATGCAGCCTGACGCATGAATCACAGAATATGCCTTCCCGTGTAATTTTATCAGCCGTAAATCATGAGTCACAACCAGGTGCACCAAGTATTGAGTTCTGTGTGAGCCCACAGGCAGTGTCCGCACCTGGAAGATCCTGGCTTTGGAGTATTTTGAACTCAATATCTAAACCACGGTGTCCATAGCTTGGTCTTTTTCCCTTGGCAACCTGCTCGAAGAGTTTGTTTCAAGCACAGCAGATCTCCCTCCCTACAGGTGTCCTATTGCTCTTCTTCTGAACCAGCAGCATCCAGGCCTTCCCAGTGTCTTTCGACACCCTTATTCGCATCACCATGGTGAAGGATGGGAAGAAGAGAGTGCTATTTTTTTCTAGGTATTAAGCAAAACACGTGCATCTCTCAAACTCAGGCAGACTAAAGTCACCGTGCACTTCAGGTGCCACTGTCCCTCTCACAGGCAGATGGATCCAGATGAAGCCTCTCCCATGCAGCAGACGCTGTTGCTTGCCCTGTGATGTGAAGGGACCAAGGACAGGAGATCTCCTGTGGCAGCAGCACTAGGAGCTGACAAAGCGGCAGCAAAACTGACTTGCACAGACGTCCGCTTGGTGGCAAGCTGGTTGTAGCCACCTTGGGTATCGCTACACAACAGGGCAGGCATGCTGGGATCCTTCAGCCTCTTATGAAAGTGTAGTGGCCTCAGCTTGCCCCTCGGTCCATGCTCTGGTCGCTTCCTGTCTAAACGAGAAAGTCCTTTCACAAGCCCCTGCTCCCCTCTCTGCCACTGCCTCTTGCCTATAATTAAATAATAATGGACTAATGGAACATGGCATGGGGGTAAGTGCTTAAAAGATTTATCTTTGTGCCTTCATTTAAGACATTTTAGTATCAGCCAGCAGTTTCCAGCCATCATGGTAATTTATTTAAATGATTTATGTGGAAAAACAAGACATTCCACAATACCTCTAAGACAGCTCCTGGAGTGTGGCTGTTGCTGGCTAACACTGCCTCTGGGAGCCAAGGTACTCATTTACACCTCGTACTTCGCATCTCCACGGGGGGGTGATTACCCCTGATAACAACACCCCTTGCCAGGGATTTTAAGCATTTCTGCTTGAACAAATATGAAGCTGGATGGAATAATTTAAAAAGCACAATGCACAGGAACAACATGGGAAAGAATTATTTCAATGGTGCTCAATGCTGCAAAAAGAAATGACAAGAAAAGAATAAAAACCCAGAAAGAGATTTCCCCAAAGTAAACCCAAAACATATTTAGGGACTTTAGAACAAAAAGGGGAGGGGGATATTAGTCCATGGGAACAGTCAGACGTTAGACACTACCCCATTAAATCTTTCAGAAGTGTTGACTGAGAGCAGCTGCAGAAAGTACATTTTTGTTCCATAAAACAGCAGCAAGCCATTCTACAAAAACAAACAAAAATTTAAAGGATCACCATTGCCTGTAGAACTGCCTGGTTTATCCATTTGCAGAGAAATATTGTCAGTTAAACAAGACTGCAGCATACTAAAGCCTGGCTTATCCCATTTTTGAAGCCGTTCAGTGGGAAGTGCCACCCATTCCTCCCTGGACTGAGTGATGTCCCTGCATATTATGCTGATTTGCAGCCTGGGAGTCCGACACCCATCACCTTCAGCTTTACTGCAAACGCCTTCCCAATACGAATGTCGTGTTGTATCCAGCTGTATGACATCCTTGACGACGTGCCTGGGGCTAAGGGGACTTTGAGACCCATCCACCTGCCACTCATGAGTCACCCAGATGGAGTCAAAGTAGTCTTCAATAATTTCTGCCCTGCAGAGATGGGGCACAGGAGGACAGTGTGACGGGCTGGCTCACCTGGACCCGCACAGGGAAGGAGGCTGAGCCTGGGGTCGGGATGCTCAGTTCGCTCTCAGGTCACCGGGCAGCTCTCCCATACACCTGCAGATGTGTGTGCATGAGCGTGCTTCTAGTCTAGTTGTGGTGGCGCCTCAAACACCACATCAGAGAGCTTTGGACGGAGCTTGCTCTGCTTTCCTCTGTGCGCGTGTGTTTTTCACCCTCATTTCATAAAGTCCGTGAGTACATTAAGCCCTTCGGCAGGTGGGTGTGACTTTGTTCAGGCCTTGAGCTTGTGCCGTTACAGCAGAAAAGGGACAGACAAGAGACACTCCTGTCTGCAGGAGGCACGGTGCGTCCCCTGCTGACCCTCTTTCCAGACCATCGGTTGCCCAGCCACTGGCACGCAACAAGTCAAGCAACGAGGCAGGAGGGAGCATCCAGTCTGGCTTTGTGTCTGCAGTCAGGGGCAGCTAGCAGAGCAGGAGGACTAGTCGGAGATCCTCCAAGCATTCAAACGTATTTCCACTTATTAAGTAGGAGTATTTCCAAGATTAAACAGAAAGTTATTTTCTCCCGAGGACCACAAGGCCTGTTAAGCACTACAGAGGGCATGGCATGTCGAGTAAATCAGCAGACGCAATGTCTCGCCGCAAACTGTGCCCAAGCAGGGGATCTCCAGGCCAAGGACAAGGAGCACAAGCCTGAGGGGGGCCTGTCCTTGCTGTCCCACTCTCTTCTGATTTAATGGGGCTGCCAACGCTTTACTGCTACAACCTGAGCAAGCCCTGCTGGTGCTGTCTAGGAGGTAACGTGCCCTGAACCTGCGCTGCAAGCGTCTGCCATGGGTCTCTCCCCATGCCCCACCACCCCCATCCCATTTCTCCACCTCTGAGAAATTTTGACAGAACCAGCAGCAGTAACCTTGCTAGATAATATCTGTTTCCCAAGGCTGCCACTGATGTGGTAAAGTTAAATCGCCTTCCTTCCAGCTGGGGACCCTGTCTCTGAAACACTTGAAGTTCAGGCATTTGTTCTCGTTACGCTCAGTAACACGTCACCCATGCAGGCTTTCTCAAAAGCAGTAAGTTTCCATCAGACTCCTTAGCTTTGATGAAGCCATGGTTTTTGATAAAGAACAAAAAAAATCCAACTCAGAAATAGCTATTAATTTTTCACTGGAACAGCAACTACAACCTCAGTCACCTCATGTCCCAAACCATTGCCCCAGTCAAGGAAGAGGATGGGGCAGGGGACCAAAATAGAACAAAACAAAATGCAAAAAATAAATAAATTAAAATAAAATAAAAATTTTCAAAAAACAATGTTGCACTCTGCTCCACAGTTTACTGAACCTGCAGGCTCACAATACTGCTTCAGCTCACTGGGAACAGAGCTATGTGTTCAGCTCCGTCGCATCCCAAGGAAGTGACCATGCTGTTACCAGGAAAATGAAATTAGTTTTGTCACCAGGACAAGCTGGTACAGCTCCTTGGTGATTAAAGAAGCCATGTCAATGTACATCAGTTGCAGTCCAGCCTGTATTAACTCATATTAGCTCTTACAAGAAAGGAAAGCTCCGAACAAGTTCTAAATTCCCTTGCAGGGACTCTGGGACTGCAGCCACGCTGTTACTTGAGACAAGTCGGCGAAGGACCATCAAAGCACACAAGATGAAGTACTAAGGTAGCAGAGGGACCTGACATTTCAAGAGCATTCTCCTCATAATATCTCAGTGTGCAGTATAGGCATGAACAGGCAAGAAACCCCCACACCCTGTACCTAGTTAGGCTCATGTCCATTAAAGAGGTCAGGATTCGCCTGCAGTTTATCAAACTATGCTAGTGACAGGTGACACCTGCCAGCAGGCACTGGTATTTTTCTTAATGACCCCTTCTGCACGAGTTATTATCCCTAGTCTAGAAATAGGGAGGATGAGCACTATCAGGTGAAATGATTTGTACAAATTATCTCAGCTATTGTGGAAAGAAACAGCAAGTTAAAAATACACCATTTGGTTCCCAGGCTCAGTGCGACCATGAGACTTTGCTCTCTGTTACTGTCCTTTCTTATAAGTACAGGAAAAGGGAAGGTGGTTGAGGTAGGAAGACCTATATTCCCTTTTTTCATAAGTTCCTTCTAATAAGAAGGGAGGTTTATTCTGGAAAGTGAACTTTATTCCTGAAAAAAAATAAATTGCAAGGGTATCTATTTGTTTTCAGATGTGTTGTGTTGCTCACCAGTGCATGGAGAGGGCTGGGGGGGAAGGTGTTTCTCTTTGCACACAGGGCTCCCGTGCAAGCCATGGAGGAAGCCTCCTAAGCCTCCTAATTCAGCCAGAGACAGCAGATAAAACCGTACCCGGGCTCCTGTGGTGTGGTTGCTGCAGGGGCAGCCGGCCAGCCACAGCAGCACCTTTGGTCTCGCCCAGCTTCCTCCTACCCCCAACATATTATATGGAGACATTTTCATTCTGCTCTTGAGAAAGACATTTGTGCCAGCTTTCAAGTCTTCATATGCATCAGTCATTCCCCTTGAGATAGGAAAGGGCTTTTATTACTGATTAAGGGCTTTGTGCTTAAAAGTTTTTAGAAGCCAGTCCTAGGAATATTAAAAACCGGTGTATATTTTTAGCACACAGGACCAAGATGTTGAGGTGCATGGTTGAAAGCCAATAATAAAANGCTGTCTGTACTTTCTTATCTCCCCCGAGGAAATCCTTAGCAGCCTCTCTTTCTTCCTCTCTGGAGTCTGACTCTCCTCTCATTTACACAGCTGTAAATCCAGACTAATTCCTTTGAAGCCAGAGGAGTTTGAGGAGTTCAAAACATGTGAAATAGGAGAATAAGTGGTCTCTCTACAAACAGAGACTCCGGCTGGCCAGATCCTGATCCTGTTGATTCAGGTGTTTCCCATTGAGTTTAACAAGAGCAGGAGAAGCCATTTCATTCTGTTTAGTTACACTTGCCACCAGATCTTCTCCTGACTCTCTAGGCTCAGCTCCTTGGAAGTTATGTTGGTCTCCAGTGCCAGAAGACTGGGGGGTTGATTTTGTGTGTGCTGGCGCAACCCAGCAGTATTCTGAGTAAGTAGGGGAAGTCCAAGTTAAGTCCATTATTTGCAATGATAAATATCTGCATTATTTGTCATCAAAACACTGATTGCTGTTTTATAGCTTGAATTGGGCAAATCACTAGCAATAAAATATCGTTAGGCCTCCAGCTGAAAGTTTGATAGCTAACAGGCAGTTTGGAATATTAATTGGTTCAATTAAAAGGTAAAGAATACTTTGAGGAGATATCCTAAGGACAACTCTGGCCAGGCACCAGAATGAAGTCAATAAATAGGTGTCAAATGGGTACTAAGCAGAAAAGGCAATGAGCCGTGCTGTTAGTAGAGTATGTTGATGCAGTAATAAAATGACACTGTCAAAAGGCTGGATAAAAATCTGGAGTTCTGGAAAAGAGTATCTTAGGTGTCAGAAGGACTTGCTGATTCCTGTAAGTATCATATTCACCTGTAAAATCTACAGTCTTTAAATTGTTATTTTTATTGAGAAACACAAATGCTTTTTACCTTTTTAAACAGAATTAATCTTTTGTCTTTAAAGACTAATAGCTGGTGGAAACCTCAGTGATCTCTTGGAATATGGGCTGTAGGGAAGGTGCAGAAGTTGAAACCAAAAACAGGATTTATAGAGCTGAAAGTGCTAGGTGTTTTTCTTCTGTTTGCACACATGGCAGTAACTGACTTTATCTTCCTTTAACACACAACAGCGTACAAGATACAGCACTTCCCTCTCACCATGCGCTCTCCTGAGCATTGGTAAGAGTGGAAATGATGGCTCTTTAAAACCGTTGACATGGCCTACATGGTGTCGCACGTTGTGTTTGCTTTGACCAAACCAGGCAGAAAGTCAGGAATGAAGCCAGTTGAGACAGCGTGTTCCTGCTGGTGGAGTCTGGAGCGACATGACCACCGAAGAAAAGCCCAACTAGGAGGCATTTGGTAAACTCATACCCAGAAAAACATGATAAACTAACACCAGCACTGCCATATTGTCCAGTCTAGAAGGAAACCATATACCACAGATTGGATTGAGCTTCTGCTGGGAAGTCAATGTGATCATCGCCTTCAAAAACAGGTCTGTTGTCTGTAAGATAGAGACAAATTGCTTATGATAGCTTTCAGCAGTTCAATTATTCTTACCTATAACAAGATTGAAAAGAAATTTCTCAGGGCGCTTTTTATCGCTTTCCTTCTCTTTGTAGCACTAGAGAGGGTGCTTGGCTTTAGAAGGTCTTTTGACCCCCTGAGTTGAGGAAGTTACCCTTTCCAAACTGCTGGCTTATTGCATCCCGTGTTGCTCTACAGGGACCTGTGGGAGCTGGCCACAGGCAGGCCAATGTGAAAAAAGGTGACAGATCTGCAAGTTGTCCTCAGCTTCAGCTATTTTACCAGCACATATTACACAGAGCAGAACTTGCCCTTAATATTCTTTTGTTGTTCTCACATCAAAGGGCTAAATTATGCCCCCTAATATGTGTAAGAGGCTTTTCAGTTATCTTTCTGATGCAAATTATATCATTTTGCATTATCCACTGATTATCTGCAGTTTGAAAAGTACAGCAGATGTTGTGCAAAGCCTATATGTCAGTTCTTTCCTCCTTTGAGAACAGCATCCAAGCAAGCAAAAGGGAAACAGCCCCGCGGTGAATTCAAGTTTAGCTGTAGCTGAAGAGTGGAATCAGTCTGGGCTTTAGAAAATTTGTCCGGTATTTGGTGAAACTGGTATTAAAGGTCTGGGTCTGCCCAGCTCAGCACCTGGACATATACCCAGTCATCTCCAGCACATAGATCCTCTCCCCTTGCTAGATGCCTGCATTCAGAGCAGTGCGTCATTCCATCTAACAGGCGCTTCAGGTCCATTAGATGACAGCCCAGTGTGAGATCTGCCCTCGGCTCTCATTGCACAACACGAAATAAGTTGCATTTGATTGCGGCAACATGCCGACAATGCCAAGGTTAATGAATTAAAGATGTATGACAAAGAATGCTTAATGAAGTCAAATTATGAGTGATTGTTTTATGAGGTGGCATTTAGTATTAAGACTAATCATTAGAAAGTAAATCCTCTGCCCACTTCTGACTGGGCTCTTGCAGAGGTGCACAGCATTTCAAAACACAGTTGAACTGAGAAAAAGCAAATACTCAAGAGGTCTGCAGAGCAGTATCGGTCAAATGTGGTATAATTTACTGTTTTTAAAGAGTGATAGGAACACAGGGGGGGAAAGAAGGAACAATATCATGACTCCATGCCTTGTAAATTTTATTATCATAATGTGGATAGGCCATCTTTCTGGTTTTGCCTGTGTTAAATCTCAGAAAACTGTCTCCTTTGCAAGTTCAAGCTTTTGTATGTCCATAGCCTGGGACTGTAGTCCACTATCATTAATTTAATGGTGGTTCTGGACCATATCTTGTTATCTAGTCAGATATATTAAATTATGACAGAAGACCTCTCCAGAAGTCCACTGAGGGCACTTCCTCAAAATAAGAGCACTGACAGATGGTTGAACATCCAAGACAGAGCTGTTTCCCCAGGAAGGAATGAGAGGACCCTTTTTACCCAGTCCCACCTATTGCTCTGAAAGTCTGAAGTTTTGTGAAACTCACTCAGTCCTTAACTCATGAAAATAAGGGAAGATGTGGCTCTGTAGGGGTTTCCTTCTTCCTCCTATGCTGAACAACCTACAAGGTTGTAACGGGACCACAACATGCCTAAGACAGGCCTTGACCACACATCAAAGGGCAGAGCATGAAAGGCAGCTGCCACAGCTGGAATAATCAATGTAGGCTTTTTCTCTTTGCCAAAGACTATTGATTCTCTATGCTTGCTCCTGTAACTTGGCTGACAGGTTTGTAGGACAGCAAGAATCTCAGCTAACAACAGTGCTGCTTCAGCCACTTGTTCTTAATAACCCTGCCAAGGAAAAAAGATTTATAGGCAGGAGCTGAACAAGGCAAGAGGAAATATTTTTTTTTAATGTAAGTACATATCTCAGGACAGTTTGCTTGCGCATTAGTTGTCTCATACTCTTTTCCACAAGGCTGCAAGAATAGAGCCTCTCTGGAGTGTCTGATGGGTAAGAGGTCATATATGAAGCTAGGGTGAGAGGATATACATAAAGCTGGTTGCTCTATGAGTTCCCTCACATAGGAGCAGCTGTACAATAGCACAAGTTCTTAAATCATGACCTTCTAGACTGAGGACTAACCCATTCCTCCTTTGAAGTTAATTAGAAAAGTCTTGTTGAGCTATATGGCAATTACATGCTTATCACAGTCAAGGTTTCGCTCTCAGTATGTCCTCTTTCCCTAAGGCCATCAGCTTGTTTGGTCCTTCCACATGATCTCTCTGCTTTGTCAGACATCTATACCATGACCTTCTGTTTCAGATGCACTACAAAATCTGGCACAACACACTGGCAAATAAAGGCAATACCATAAAAATGGGAATGAAGGTAATCAGTTGGATGCTCACTGCTGTGGTAGAATATACATCAAAAGAAGGAATAAGCCATGCTGAATATAGGATAGCTCTGATTTATTATACTTTCAAACCATACCTTAAATAGCCTTTGTTTTTGAGCATGGTCTGTAATTTTTTTTCCTCTTGCCTCAATGCAGTCCCTTCTATCCCTTACCTTTGTGTACGCTCTGTCCTTTGGAGAGTATCTGGGTGGAAATACCAATCAGCACAAATCATCTTCCAGGCTGGTAATTTGGGCTTTACAAAGCTTTTATGAGAACTATGAAGAAGACACACAGCAAAAATAGATTGACATCTGAGATAGTGTCTGCACATGCTTGGTATGTGACTGACGGTGACACTGCCACAAGATGAAAATAGACATTTGTCAAGATTTGCCCATCAAAACGAGTGGTGTTCCTCAGGGGTCAGTACTGGGACCAGAGCGGTTTAACATCTCTGTTGGTGACATGGACAGTGGGATTGAGTCCACCTTCAGCAAGTTTGCTGACAACACCAAGCTGTGTGGAGCAGTCAACACGCTGGAGGGAAGCAATGCCATCCAGAGGGACCTTAACAGGCCTGAGAGGTGGTCTGTGCCAACCTCATGAAGTTCAACAAGGCCAAGTGCAAGGTGCTGCACATGGGTCCGGGCAATCCCATGCACAAATACAGGCTGGGCAGAGAATGGATCGAGGGTAGCCNTAGCCCTGAGGAGAGGGATTGGAGG